>VXBT01008772.1:180746-215433 GCA_013400235.1 Oriolus oriolus | reverse complement strand
GCCGGACCGGGACGGGACATCCACGGTGGATGCTGTGCTTGCAGAGGGCTTGCGGGAGTACTTCAGCCAGTTCGGCGAGGTGAAGGAGTGCCTGGTGATGCGAGACCCGCTGACAAAGAGATCCAGGTGAGAGGCCGGGCCCGCGCCTCCCTTTGCCCCTGCTGCGGCCCGGCCGCCACTTTAACCAACTTTCTCTCTTCTCTCCACATCCCCTCTTCTGCCCGGGCTGCGGGGCTCAGGGGCTTCGGGTTCGTCACGTTCATGGACCAGGCTGGCGTCGACAAGGTCCTGGCCCAATCCAGACATGAACTGGACTCCAAGACGGTGAGATGACTTCTCTCATCTCAGAGGTGCATTTGCCGGCGGTGCGGCTGTGCTCGGAGCAGCCGTCGATTGTAGTGTTTGATTTCCAGTTAGAGGTTGTAAACTATTGATTCCTGATACGGATCGATCGTTCCCTTCTCTGTGCCGCTTGCCGGTGGGTAGCCTAGCTGCTGCCCAAGCACCGGGCTCGCCGTGTGCTGACTCCTGGTATGGGTCTGTGGATCCTGGTGATGGTTTTCCCCTCGCCCGTTGGTTGTAAGGCCCATCCGGGCAGCGACTGTAGCTCTCGAAGCTGGGTCACCTGAGCGAGCACGTTTGGGATGAGGATTTGTCCCGGGAAATAAGATGTAGCTGCGTTTGGAGAGAGGGAAGCCGCCCTTTCATCCTATGTGCTGCCGAGCACTGATCCCTCCCTCCAGGGTGCTGTTCCCTGGTGCCCAGGCCCTCCTTCTCTGGCCACGGTGGCCTGTGCCCGCCGCCGTTCCCGGCAGAGAGCCCTCATGCTGTGCACCCCAGAGACTCTCTTGTGGTTTCCCCACGCAAAGTTTTTGTAACCGTCATGGAGGTTCAGGACTTAATTGTCTCTGAGTGTGGCCAGTGCCTGCCCCTGTGGGCCACCACCAGCCTCTTGGAGTGGCTGCAGCCGCAGCTCTGCAAGTTGGGGTGATGAGGAGCCACAGATGGGCCAGCAGAAGGATTTGGTGGCTCACTGGACTAGTGGTGTAACGTGGTGGGTCCTGCCTTGTGAATTTGTGGTGCTCGGGAGATGTGCAGGCTGTTTCGAGGGGTGGGGATGAGATGTCTGAGTGGGAGGTCCCTTCTCTTTAGTTTTAGTGACTTGCCTTCCCCTGAATTCCTTTTCCTTATTGCTGCCCTGGGGTGAAGGTGAGGGTAGGGATGGGGGAGTGGCTGGGGCTGCAAGGGGATGGCATGGTGAGGGAACATGTTCTGGCTCCAGGCAAGGGCTGCTGAGGAGTCCAAATGCACAGCTTTATTTCTTGCAGTGCATGGCCCAGGCGTCCTAGTCTTTCTCTTGGCAGAAGGAGAAGGCGGGAGAGTGAGACCCTCTTTCTTGGGGTTTACGGCATGAGTTGCAGCAAGATTTATGTCTGTTCCTGTTTAACTGCCTGGATCGCTCCCTTTGATGTGCACAGGTCCTTCCTCCCCACCGGAGCTCCTGGTTGAACCTACCCCAGCCTTCGTGGCTGAGGCTGAGTCCCCAGGACTCCCAGCCCTCCTCCTTCCAGGAGTGATGTAAAGTGAGTTTTGCTCTGAGGGGGGTTTACAGTAAAGTCTTTTGAGGAGGGCCCGGGGTTTTCTTTTTTCTCTTTCTTTTTTTTACTAGCCTGTGTAAACACAGTGTCTGATCAACTAATCCTGTCATGAGTCTGTGGGTTGGCATAGACCCCTCTTGGAAAGGCAAGTGATGGATGTCTGTTGTAGCACTAATCCTGGCAGTGTTTCGGGGCTAGGAGTGAGCTGAAACCCAGGGTGTCCATTCTTCCCAAGCCGCTGTTGCCGGCTGCGTGAAGGCACTCTGCAGCCCACGGTGCAGCCCACAAGGGCAGGGAGGGACGGCGGACGCTGCAGGAGAACAGAAGGGCCTCGTGGCGCAGGGCGCGTGGGGACCAGCCAGCCATTGAAATTTCCTGCTGCATCTGCTCCACTCGCCCCGCCGGCACGGCATGGAGAATGGGGACAGTTTCGCCAGGGCCTTCCTTTGTTAGGAACTTTGATCCTCTTCCTTCTTATTTTTTATTTAGTGCAGTTTTCAGCTGGGTCAGATGTTTTGGGGTGTTTTGCCTCATGAGAGGTTGGTCTTGTGTTAGCACATGGAACCTCCATATGCTTTTTCCCTGAGCTGAAAGGATCTGCTGTGAGTCATGGGTTAAATGACACAAACTCATCTAAATCTTAATTTAGAGTTTTATGAAATTTTGCAGGAAAAGGCCTGGTGTCCTGTAAGGACAGCCTTCTCTTGAGGCTTGGTGTTTTCTGGCGAACAGCATTTGATAGACACTGTCTGCTCAACTTGTTGCTTCATTGTTTTCTGATTCTTCTGACCCTAACAAAGGGGGTTGGCCCAATTCTTCGGGACATCCTTGTCCTTTTCAGACTCCTCATTTTTTGTAAACTAGATAGCAGCAGGCTACAGGGTTATTTTTGAAAATACTTGATATGAGAATTGGCTTTACAGCATTCTCAGGGTAAAAGATTTGCGTGACTTTGTAAAGCTGCAGCTGGCTGCTGCCTTGAGCTGCTTCTTTACGTGCTCTGGGAAGAGCACTTGGCAGTGCTGGGTCGCCCTGTCGTTTCTTTGTTGCCGTTGAGTTTTTGCTGGGTTTGTCTTGTGGTGGAGGGAGTGATCTGCAGCTCCCTGGCAGTGCAGACCAGCAGGGTGGAGGTAGTGGCAGAGGTACAGTGAATGAACAAACTCAGACCTGACATCTCACAGGTCCTTCCCAGCCCTCCCTGTGCTTTGGAACATGATACCAGCTGGACTAACACAGGAGTTACATGACCTGAGCCATGAAATGGGGCTGTAGGTGGCCTGAAGAGCATTACTGAGGACCTGGCTGGCCGGTTGGTACACCTGCGACATCAGTGGGATTCCTCATCCCCAAAGCCTTGTGGGGTGAACTGGAAGCAGTTTGAGCTCAAGTGACTTCTATTCACAGCAGCCTGATCTGGGGTTTTGTTTTTTGGATGCAATCTGAGCAGTTCTCAATGCCCTTAGCAGATTTCTGTCTGGGTTTGTAAAAAGGATCCATTACGTCAGTGGGTGACACTGAAACACAACTCCTCCAGGGCTATTTCTTCTAACACCAGAAATGAGGAATAAGGTACCAGTGTTTTTGCTTTAATTAGGAAGGATTCCGGCCACCAAGGAGCAGTCCAGTTTGAGTAACTTGAGTCCGGCACCAAACTCACTCCCTTCTGCATGTTCCCAGGGCTGCGCCTGCAGTCGGTCACCCCAGCCTCCCTCTACCTGCAACAATAGCTGGTTGTGCAGAAGAATTTTTGAAATGACTGCCTGCTCTCTCCAGCCAGGAGGACACGTTATCTCTGCCCAGTTGATCACACTCAGGGTAATGAGAAAATGAAGCCGAGCTTAGCATTGCTGAGTATGAAAGCATCTTATTGGCAGGAGCTGAATGACACTGGCTGAGAAGTAAAAGACAGTAGATTATTGTTTTTGCTTATTATCTGCCATCAACCTCCTGGTCTCCTGCCGTCCCCTGTCCTCAGAATTCGCTGTGGGTGTCTGCACTAGCCAGGAAGCAGTGGGGGGATGTGTGTGCGTGGGGAGGGGAGGGGAGGGCCTGGATGGTTCTGATGCCCCAGGGAGGCACTGGAGGGTATGCTAATCTGCTGGCGCTTGGAGCCTGGGGAGGAAGGTTTATTTTTGAGTTTATTTGTGCTCTTCACTTTTACCTCTGTTTACCTACGTGCTGAGTTTATTTATGTTGTAAGCTGTGAGTCAGGATGGAGGTGCAGAAGGCAGCGAGAGAAGCTGGTGGAAGGGCACAGGGGGGCCAAGCTCTGCGGCTGTGAGACAAGTAAAAGGATGCGGGATGGGAGGGCAGCCAGCCTGGAAATCTGAACAAAGCAGTGAGAGGAACTGGAGAAACACAGCTTCCTTTTGGGCGGTTAGAGCTGCTGGGCTGATGGGACAACGCTCCAGGCTGCCCTCCCAGCTGCAGCCTGTCCAAGTGCAGGGATAAGCCAAACCTGCCTTTACCGCAGGTCTTTGTAAGCTGATTTGTAGGTCTGGATCATCCCTCATGTGATGTAACTTTACAGGAGTTGCTGTAAAAATAGGCTATAAAGAAAGAGGTGGTGGCTGAGGAGGAGAGAAAGTTTTGTGGGTGTTTGGCTTGCAGCTGCATTAGTATTGTCCCGGCTTTTGTGGTGGTGGTGTGAGGCCAGTATAGGCACACGCTCATCCGTGCTGAGCCCAGCAGAATGCGCGGCACCTGGATGGCGGCGTGGGGCCCGGCTGCTCCAGCCGGCAGCAGGTTTATAGGGAAGCTGAACAGGCACAATGGAGGCTCAGCCCACAGAAGGAGGGAGGGAGGCATCGTGGCTTTGTGTGCAGGGCGGCCTGGGGAGAGGGGCAGCACGATGCGATGCCTGCGGCCGCAGCCTCCACAGACGGGAGGCCTGGGCTCCTTGGGTTAATTTGTGCCATCCTGTCTGCTCTTTTATTGCTTCAGTCTGTGTTTGAAGGGATGAAATATTTGGGGGGTTGTGCACTGTTTCTTTTCTGTCTTGTTACTACCCAGGTGAACTCCATACTTGTAGGCAGAGTGAAGGGTGAGAGCAAAAAGGCAAAAGAAACCACTTTTAATATGAGGCTTGTGATGCAAGGCACCTAGGGGCAGGCCGAGTGGGAGGGTGCAGCCCAGCCTGTTAATCCCAGCATGTGACGGGCTCTCAGTGCATCTGCCCAGTGCTCAGCTGGAGATGGACCACTGCATGCTGGGACTTGTAGTCTCCCTGGATTACACCTTACCAAGCAGGAAAGATGTCTGCTTCATTTTATGCACCTCAGGTAGATTCTTTGGGTTTTTAGCAAGGTGCCACGTGGGCAGAGACAGCTGCACACAAGGAGGAAACGCTGTGTCTGTAAATAGGCAGGAAAAGTGTGTTCACCTGTTCTTCCCTGCATCTCTTTCAGATTGACCCGAAGGTAGCGTTTCCTCGCCGAGCACAGCCCAAGGTAAGCACTGTGGGCAGCCCTTGTGCCCCAAAGGGCAAAATTTGTGGTGGTGAACCTTGGCCTTCTGAGCAAGGTAGCCAGTGCCTGCAACAGAGTTGCTCACTGGGGTTTGCTCAGGACTCACCTGGAGCGCAGTGCTGGGAGTTTGCATGGCACTGAAGGAACCAGGAGGCCCCTTGGTTGTACTTCAGGATGCACTAGATAGAGCTGGTGGATTAAATGCTGCCCAGGGTGAACTTAGTCCTTCTGAGGTTGCAGACAATGGTTGGAAGTTCCAGGCATTAGGAGATATGGAACAGCTCCATGCTGTGATGTGACACGGGTGAAAGAGTGTCGTGTGTGTGCACCTGTGTGTGATAAATAGGTATATGGCAGGGAAGGGGAGAAGGATTTGGCTTTGTGAAATGCCCTTGTGTGCTTCAGCACTGGAAAAGGCAAAAGGAGTTTGGTGTTGGATCTTACCTGCAAGAGGCTCTGGTATTAAAATGTGCAGTGGCAGGAACTTTTTCCAGGCGTGCAGCTAGAAACTTTTATCTGAGGAGCCAGCAGCAGGCTGGAGACTGCCTTTAGGCTTTGGGTCTTCCTTTAACTTGGCTCTTGGATGTGAGTTTTAAAGTTTAGAGTCTATATTCCAAGTGCTGTTATAGGTGAAAGAGCTGGGGAGAAGTTGTGTTGAGAAGCAGAGAGGGAAGAGGAGACTGGTGCTGGGAGGGAAGGGGTTCAGGCACTGAGAACAATTGGTGAGCAGGTATCTCAAGTAACTGGAGCCAGGAAGCACATGGTAGGAATTGGGTTAATTCCATTAAGCAGTTTGGTGACAGAAGGTGCTTTAGTGTTAGAACGGGCTGCTCTCCAAGCCAGGGAATTGCTGCGGATTAGCCCTATGCTCCTTGGGGTAATTAGGACCATGTGTTCCTCTGAGAGCAGGGGTGTAGCCAGGCAGCTAAGGGGAGGATGCAGCTGGAGAATGGGTTCAAAGGATGTCGGTGTGCCTCAGCCATGCCTAGCAGCCATGGCCCCTCTCAGGGTAGTTAGTTTTCTTCCTTGTCCCAGCTGTATCAGTGACAAGTGGCAGAGGGATCTTGTCTTTGCCTTCTTGCAGAGGCAAAAGTGATTTAACTGGGTGTTAACTGGGCTCCATTTAAGTGACTGGGGAATAGTAGTGAAATGAGGCTTATTCCATTTCAGACTCGAATGCTGTGCAATTTGTGGGGTGGGAGAGCAAAGCCTGGGGAACCTGCCTGTGCTGGCAGGCCTCCTGCCACCCTGGGAGCAGAGCAGGTACCTCTGGGGTTGCCTGGAGGAGGCTGGCTGTGCAAAGTGGAAGGGTTGGGGAGGGGACAGCTGTGCCCCATGCATTTGGGGTGGTGTCACAGGGCCAAGGGAGCGGTGGCAGGTTGGTGAGAGGAGAGGCTGGTAATTGTCTGACAAGGAGGTGGTGGCTGGGTGCTGGCACGTGTGATGGGGTCTGTGAGGGCAAGAGCATGAATCTGGTGTGGGACAGATCTGCCAGCCGTGTTTGGCCAGAGGGCTTCAAGAAGGTGGAAGCTCAGCTGCAGCAAAGGGAAAAGCGCTTGCCGGCAGCAGAGGGGAGTTAGTGGCCTTTTGAGTCTTGTTCTCTGCTCGCTCTGGGTTTATTTGGTGAATTCCTGTCCTTCCCTTTTCCAGATGGTGACCCGAACGAAGAAGATCTTTGTGGGTGGTCTGTCTGTGAACACTACTGTGGAGGATGTGAAACAATATTTCGAACAATTTGGGAAGGTAAGTCTCTTGAGAGGTGTTGGATCAAAGCCGTTGCTTCTGGGGCAAAAGGAATATTCTGAACTTTTGTGGGGGTGGGATTAGAAGCTTGAGTCTTTTGCAAGGGTTAAGTAGATTGGAGGTCAGTTACAGATGGTGGCTGGCTGTAATGTCCTTGTAGGGGCTACAGCCAGTGACTCCTGCCCTGTGGTGATTTGAAACAGAGTTTATCCTTGTTCCCAGAGTTGCTAGGACCTCAGCTATGGGAAATGGTCTTCCAATTTTTCCCTATCCAGAAGCTTCTTGTAGCTCACAGATTTGCAGCTGGTTCAAATGCTGGAGGAAGGTTTGTAGACACTCCTAACAGAGTGGCTGCTTTATCAAACCTCTGATTTTGGCCTGTTTCTAACTCAAAACCTTGTGATTGATCTTTGAATAATGCTTTGTTAAAAATAAGTCTTTTGGTCCTGAAACTTCTCCTGCTGAGTCTTGGGCAAGTGGTGCTGTAAGTTTTGTATAGCTGAAGAAAGTTTGGCACTAAGGCTGTCCCTTGTGTTGGTCTGGCTCTTCTGTGGTAGGTGGCTCAGGGAAGGGTGGGCTACTGTGGCTGGAAGTCGCATGACAGCCAGGTGTGTGAATTGTGAGACTGGACCGAATCTGAGGATTGAAGGGAACTCAGTTGTGACCTTTCAGCTGAGGAGGTTGTCAGCATCCCCAGGAGCAATATCAGCAGTATTAGACTGAATTATTGCAAGATTTTTAATGGGATTAGGAGCTGAGGGGGATCATCTTACCCAAGTGCTGAGTGCGGTCACGTCCGTGGCAGGACATTGCGACTGTTTCACTGTTGTTCAGTGGTGGTGTGCATGGGTTTGCTCTTTGGGGCAGGAAGTGTTGGATTCTGAAGCTGTTGGGACCTTCCTGCCCAGTTAGGAGGGGAGAACATGGTTTGGTGGGTGGTAACCTGGCCAGAACGTTGCTGATGGCATCCTGGACATGGAGTGAAGTACCATAGGAACTGCAGTGTGGAGATGAAGGCTTGGTGTTAATTTTCTTTTGAAATTTCCTGCAGAAGGGTGATGTTATGTTAAAGCACACTAATTAGTGAAAGGAAAGGGAGTTTTGTTACCAGATTTGCCATATTGCTGAAACTTTTGGGCAGAAGGTTTGGGACAAGTATCTGCTCAGAACCTTTGTTCAGCCTCTGAAGCCAAATTTGCATGTCCTCGTGTGCAAAGTTCACTCTTAAGAGAAAATGGTCAGATATCCCCATGTTTGCCAGTTGCTAGCTCTGTGTGGTTTCGTTTTCTGTAAGAAATAGGCAAACTGTCTTGTGTCCTCAAGAGCTTTTACATGGTATCCTTGAGGGTGCCACCACTAAAGGTGGTGGTGTCCATGTGTCTGTGCAGTCTGAAGGTTGTTTGTTTGCAAGTTCTCCTGCACTGCTGATGGATGTGTTTGATAGGAAAACAAAATGTCTTGGGCATAATCCCCTTTTAACCTTGACTGTATCCCTGCTAATTCAAAGAAGCAGCATGTCATAGAGCACTCAGTTTACAAGCTGTTACAGTTGCTCTAGTCTGAGCAGTCCTTTCCAGCTCTTTTGGGGTGTTGTGCTGTTATGTTTCTCTTGTTTAATGGTTGTGTGCTGAGAGGTGTCCTGACATTAAGAGACTGGCAAGGACTGGTTGTGTGAGACTGTTCTCTGGAGTGGGCAGAAGGGAGAGTTCTGCATAGCTTGGTACGATTCATTTCCAAAGAACCAGTGTCCTGGACAACATCCAGTGCTCCAAACCTGCATGAGGCTGGAGCAGCTATCCTCTTGGCTCTGGGGAGTTTCCATGGGGAGAGGTTAGGGCTAGTCAGATTGACTTGCTGGTTTTGGGGCACTTTTCTGACTTATCTGTTCACTTCAGATGAGAGACTCCTCAGAGCTCTTGTGTAAAGCATTGTTTCTGGCCTGTAGCCAACCATCTTCCAGACTAAGCCTCAAATAATTCACCCATGGCCAGGAGAACTGTTTCCTGAGAGATTCTCTCAAGTAGATAGCTTGGTATGGCTGATGGGCAGGATCAGTGGGAAAGTGCGTTTCAGAGGAAACTCTGCAGCCTTCAGCTCTGGGGTTCTGAGCTCTGAATGTGCCAATGTATGGTTTGTAGGGCTAAGAAAAGCCTGTTGCCTTCAATTTCAGGGGTGACTCATGGAAAACATGATTTTGATACACAGTCTCTTTTGGTGGCTCTTTATGATGTGCTGGGGCCTCCCAGGTTTCAGAGGTCTCCTAGAATCCTGTCTTTAACAGGTGTCCCAGACACCATGAGTGGTCTTCATCCCTTTGACTTATGGCATCTTTAAGTGAGAGGTGCTGAAGCTTCAGTCATGGTATCCTCATCTCAGAAAATGTTTTTTCAGACAGACTTTCCAGGTCATTTGGGTCCAGTACTGCTTCTGGAATTGCACTGAGACTGTGTGAAAAGGAACTGTTAAGGATGCCCTTTTAAAGCATTTCTTCAGGGGACTTGCCCTCTGAGGAAAGGGCTTTGTAACTGTTCACTCTTCTTCCAAGTGGCCCCACAGCTTTTTAGCACCTGGCAGAAGAAAAATTGCTTCTCTTTCCTCCTGCCTGTCCAGGAAAGGCATGAGAACACTTAGGACCTAGGGAGAAGAGAGAAGAGAGCAGCAAGTCATCCTGTCTTGATTCCTCAAGCTCAAGGTGCCAGGTTCCTAGGGGTGATTTTTAGTCAATAGCTGAGGATTCAGTGGCAAGCTCAGTTTGGATCTTGGCTTCAGGGGGAGATCATGCTTTGCTTCTGAGGACAGGGGAGTCCAGGCTGCTGGATGGCTTTTGCATGAAGGTTTGTAGGTAACCCTCAGGCCACAAGCCTGAGTGTGTCTTAGATTTGCCACCACTTAAGGCATTTAAATTAGGGTAGATGCTTTTGAAAAATACATTTTAGCCCAGACAGAAAACTTGTACATGCTGAAGGAATGACAAAAGGAAGTGCTATGGCCTGCAGAACAGATGAGGTCAAATTAGATTATCATAATGTTCTCTCCAGTTCAAATCCGTGAACTGCAGCTCACAAGTCTACCAAGGTGGTTTATGTCAGTGCATCTCGGGTCAGAAGCAGCACACCTCCTACGTCCATTAGCAGGAAAAAATGGAAGTTTAGTTGGGCTTCAAAGGAAATGGTTTTCTATTTCATTAGACAAAATTCTCAAATCTGATTTTTCCATTTTGGCATTTCTGCTTTTTCTCCTGTTTTTATTTTGTTTTGTTTTGTTTCCTTGCTGTGTCCAAAACCTTCTCTCACCTTTGTAAAATGGAAATGGCAAAAGAAAGGTGAAAATGCGTGAAAAGGATATCCATGGGTATTACTTAGTGATAAAGCAAGAAAGGGAGAGACTGGCACCCCAGTTCTTCATATCAAAATACTTGGTTTTAACAGGCACAAAAGGTGAAGCTTCAAAGAGGATCCCAAATACAGAGTGAGTGTCTCTGCTTCAAAGAGGAATCACTTGGGTTTTTTTTCCCTTCCAAAACTCTGACTAAAATATATGGGCTGCTGTTTTCCTGAGAAAGAAAATACAAAGGTTTTTTTTTTAGTACAGGGAGAGAGACTGAGAAGTGATCTCAAGCTGGCTGTGGTTTGTCAGGTGCAGCTGTAAGGGCTTTGAACATAGCGGGATCTCTAGGAAACACTTCTCTGGTTCCAAAACTTGAATCTCTCTGAGATGCAAGCTCAGGCTATGCACATGCTTTCTAAAGGAGATTATTTTTTCAACTGTAGGACAGAGGTCCTGGAAAGACTTTCATTCACAGTATGTGTAGCCAAGTAGTTTGGCTTAAGTTGGATGGTGTTGGAGATCTTTAGACAGCACAAGGAATTATTTCAACAGCTTCTCTAGATTCAGGCTACCACCCTCACTGAAACCTGCAACAGAAAGGAGGAAGGTGTCTTGCACCTACCACCTCAGGCACAGCTAGTCCTCTGTCTAGTTCAACATGTATGAGAATGCCAGAGGAGCTCAAGTTGCAGATTTCTCCTTTTCTACTTCAACCTGTGGTAACATGTTGTTCTGTATTATTTTGGGGGAGGAAAAGGGGTTGTCCATCAGAGTAATTTCTTTGGACTGTTTGGTCTCTGATCTTGTAAGAAAGGTTATTTATGTCAAATCAAAACAGAAAAAAACTCAGATCATTTTTCTAATGCAAGAGTTGGTCTGATGAAGTTTTGTGGTAGAGAAAGTCATATAAATTGCAAGATAGGAGGAGGCTTAGAACAAATAAAGTCTTTTTATCATGGAGCATATCTAAACTGTGAAATCTTTGCCACAGGATGTTGTTGCTGAAATTTACATAGGCTCCAAAATGATTGGGCAAATTCATGAAAGGTCTTTTAACATACACGGGCACCCCTCTGAATTCAGAAAATCTCCAAATCACAAATAGCTTGGAAGGGGATGTAGCGTTCTGGGGTCTATGGTAATATCCTTGCTTTATTTTTATGTTCTTCCAAAGTTGTCTGTTGTTGGTTGATATCTTTGGGCAAGGCAGAGCTCTGCTCTAACTTGGTGCAGCCAGTCTTTTGTTTGTCATCAGGAGAGAAACTGATCTTTACAGAAATTGGAAGTGCAGAGGTCCTGGAAGAAATGGGGTCCTGCACTCGAATCAGGTGTTTGAATTCATGGTTTTGTTGTGTGCTTTTGCATTTGGTGAAGCAGCAGTGCAGGAAATACATTTCACAATTATGTCTTTGCATGACTCACTAATCAGTTGCGGCACCAAAGGTGCTTGGAAAGTGCTTAAAACCAGTCTGCATCTCTCCATGGGCCTGAGGTAATTGTGTGTAGATGAGTTGGTCACAAAAGCTCAGCCTCTCTGTGAGGCAGCTCTTGCCCAGAGAGAGATCTCCTCTCTAAAAATACCCTGGAAGCAAACAAGAAAAAAGATCTGAGGTCTGAGGAGGGTTCTGACCTTTAGGTTGCCATCTAATACTTCATCGAAATTCTGGACCGTTTGCCTGAGAGGTCCTGAGATCTCGCTGGGGTGATGGCTGTTACTGTTGCGACGAGGGAAAATGACAGTATCTGAGGTGCTGGATCTGATGAGAGTTTGTTGGTCTGTTACAAATGCGTATTCACGTACTCCTGCCAGAAAAATGGGGTGGTTGACTTGGGTGTATGAAATGAGTTTTCCCTGCTGACTAGTGGGAGAACCTTCAGATACTGATGGCAAATGTTTTTAAAGGAAGGCTTGTTTCTGTGCTTACAGTGGGCATGATTTTCCTCACTTTGGATTGGGAGAATGTTAATTAATTAATCCTTAATCTGCTGCTCTCTGGAAATTTCAGGGATCAAAGCTACTTGTCAACCTGCTGTGGATTTCCAAACTGGATTTTGGATTTTCTTCCACAGATCAGAGAGCAATTTATGTAAATTCTCACACGTAACATGGTTGCCATGAACAGATGGGAAGGGGAGGAGAAGGGGAATCTGATCACCTCTCTTGTGGCAGTAGGCACAATGTGGTAACAATGCCTGTGGAACAAAGGGTTCTCTGTGCTCTGCATCTGGTAGGCACATTGCCAAAAACACTGTAGCAGTAATGGTCATTCAGATCCTCTGGGGTTCATCTGATATTTGCCAGGTGCCTGTGTGAGAGCGGGCAGGAACACTTGGACAGGCTGTTCTGCTCACCTGTAGCATGGAGCAGGCTCTGCCCCCTTGGCCAAGTCTCATTCCCAGAGTTCTGATAGTGGTCTGCAGAGTGGGGTAAGATGGATTGTAATGGCACAGCACAGCACACCTGCTCCCTGGAGCCAGGCTCTCTGTCCATGCATCCTCCTCCCTGGAATTGGCCTGTCCTGTTGGTGCAGCTGGGTGAACCACACAGGGGTGTTAATGCTGTCTGTCTCTTGACAGGATGGCCGAGTGGTTTCTAGATAGTTTGGTTTATATTTTCCATATGGAAGCTGTCTCAACAGTTACTATTTTTCTGCCTGACTTTACTACAAATATGTTGCCATGATTCCTTCTAGGACCAGCTCAGCCATTTTTATTTGCAGTTCAGGTGGAAGATGTCCATCTCCACAAACCCTTTGGATATTTGCAACTTTCATAATCTACCCTTGTGAAAGTGCATCCAACATTTCTTACCAAACTGGTATTGGAAATTATTATTTTTTTAAATCTGCATGAGGATATCATTGCCTCCCCCACAGCAGATAACTAGGAATGAAACAGGAAAATTGAAAGACATTAGAGTGGAATTAAACCTCTGAAAAACCCCAGGTATTTTGGCCAGGGCTGGATAGATCATTTATGATTATGGCATCTTTAAGTGAGAGGTGCTGAAGCTTCAGTCATGGTATCCTCATCTCAGAAAATGTTTTTTCAGACAGACTTTCCAGGTCATTTGGGTCCAGTACTGCTTCTGGAATTGCACTGAGACTGTGTGAAAAGGAACTGTTAAGGATGCCCTTTTAAAGCATTTCTTCAGGGGACTTGCCCTCTGAGGAAAGGGC
This sequence comes from Oriolus oriolus, assembly GCA_013400235.1. NCBI lineage: Eukaryota > Metazoa > Chordata > Aves > Passeriformes > Corvidae > Oriolus > Oriolus oriolus. The sequence continues at coordinate 202,119 of VXBT01008772.1, read as the reverse complement.
TTTGTAACTGTTCACTCTTCTTCCAAGTGGCCCCACAGCTTTTTAGCACCTGGCAGAAGAAAAATTGCTTCTCTTCCCTCCTGCCTGTCCAGGAAAGGCATGAGAACACTTAGGACCTAGGGAGAAGAGAGAAGAGAGCAGCAAGTCATCCTGTCTTGATTCCTCAAGCTCAAGGTGCCAGGTTCCTAGGGGTGATTTTTAGTCAATGGTTGAGGATTCAGTGGCAAGCTCAGTTTGGATCTTGGCTTCAGAGGGAGATCATGCTTTGCTTCTGAGGACAGGGGAGTCCAGGCTGCTGGATGGCTTTTGCATGAAGGTTTGTAGGTAACCCTCAGGCCACAAGCCTGAGTGTGTCTTAGATTTGCCACCACTTAAGGCATTTAAATTAGGGTAGATGCTTTTGAAAAATACATTTTAGCCCAGAGAGAAAGCATGCAAAAAAAATCACTCCTCTTTTCTTCCTTCTTATCTAGGGGAGGCATATAAACACTTAAGATCTAGAGAGGAGACAGCAGGGAGCACCAAGTCATCCTGTCTCGATTCCTCTAGCTCGGGGTACCAGGTTCCTGGGGGTGATCATTTACAAGGGCATGTAGTGACAGGACAAGGGAGAATGGCTTCAAACTGAAAGACAGTAGATTTAGATTGGATTTTAGGATAAACTTCTTCCCTGTGATGTTGGTGAGGCCGTGGCACAGGTTGCCCGGAGGACCTGTGGCCGCCCCATCCCAGTGTTCAAGGCCAGGTAGGATGGTGCTCGCAGCAACCTGGTGGAAGGTGTCCCTGCACACAGCAGCGGGATTGGAACGAGGTGATGAATCCCTCCGGAATGCCGATTCGCCTGTGCTGGGGTGCTGGAGGGCCCCGTTGGGTGCCCTCCCGCGGCCCATCACAGGCCGCGGGCACCGAGCGCTGCGGGGCGGCTTTGTGAGCCGCTAATCCGGGCCCCAGCTGCCATGGCGGCCGCGTTGCCATCGCGACGGCCCCGCCGGCGGCCGCCTTTGTTGAGGCCCGGCGCGGCCCAGCCGGGAAAGGCCCAACGCGGTGGTGGCGGGCAGGGAGGGAAGAGCGGCGGGGGGGAGGGTGTGGGGAGGCGTGGTGGTGGTTCACTACCACAATAGCTGCCCACTTACGGCTGGTGGTGGTTGTAGAGTCGGTGCAGGCACAGCTTTGGTGGGTGCTGGATGTGGTGCCTCAGTGCAAGGGTCTGCCCAGGTTGTGTGTGGTATGAGATGTATCCCTCGTAGCAAGGGTTAGGGGGGATCTGGGCCCTGCTTTACCTCACAGGTGTGTGCTGAGACCACCCCACTCAGCTCACAGGTTGCCTTGAAAGGAGACATAAAGATGGTCGTGTAGGTTTTAATGTCAATAAAAGACATCAGTTATAGCCATACACATAGAGGTGAAGCCCCGGAGTTGTGTGTATATATACCTATATATGCATACACCCACTTATGTACCTGTATAAGATTCCATTTTTAACAGGAAACAGCTGTCAAATAGAGTACATGTGTTAAAATAAAGATGTTTTTGCAAGGCAAGTACATTTTGGGGTGCTGGGTAGACACCTGATCTCAAAGCAGAGCCATAGGAAAAAGTCCAGGAGGAGGAAGGCTGCAGCTCTCCTCACAGCATGCAGTGTGGTTTGGGATGAAGCAGTTGCACATATCCTGTCTCTGAGTGCTTGAGTGCTGTGGCAGTGCCCGGCCATTGCCTGGGATATTTCTGTGCCACAGGTTTGTGTGGATGTGCACTGGGCTCTGCCACTTGCAGTTGCTTCTGCATCCCAGGCTCTGCAGAGAGGAGGGCTGGTCAGTCAGCAGTGGGTCTGTGCTCGTTGACACTAGTTTGTTTTTTTTCTCATGCCCATCTCTCATTGTGATGAGTTTGTGGTCTCCAGCTACCTGAGTTGGGAGTGGCACTGCCTCAGAGCGCCTTTGACACAGCTTTGTCCCAGTGGGGAGGAGAACAGCTATTTCTCCAGCCTTCTTGTGAACTGGATGGGGGAATGGATCTAGATTTTAAAATGAACAAAACCAGATAATAAAACCTCTTGAACTATTTTTCAGCCACGTCAGGTTTCCCTCCAGCACATCACAGTTGTGGTGTACCGTGAAGGGAAATGGTGCAGATGCAATGCACCATTGTGGCAGTGGGGAATGACAGTGTGAGGAGCTGCCCTCAGTGCCCATTTCCCTAACTGTGTGTCCTGGGAAGTTGCTGCGGAGTTGCTTTGAGTCTGTGTCAAGGCTTATATCCCCTGTGGCTCCAGCCTGGATGCTTGGCACGTTTCTCAGGTGTTTGTTTACCTGTCTGAGGGAGGCTGAGCCAGGATGGTAAGCATGTGAGATGAGCAGGAGCCAGGTTGTCTGTTGTCACCTGGAGTGGATGTGTTAGACAAGGCCAAGGGCATCAAATAGGGTCTCTGTCTGCTTATGATGGTACTGGAAATGTCAGCAAGGGCTCCTTCCATCCACCTGGCCATGAGGTGGAGCTGGGTGTCCTGTGTTGTCCTGCGGGGCTGAGGGTAGGAGCCTCTCCCTTTCCTGACTGGGGCTGTGGGCTCTCCATGGGCAAAGCCCGTGGCTGCCTGTGCCAGGGCATGGGCAGTGCTCTGCCTTCTCCAGTGACTGTTCAGGAGGAGACAGCAATGCAGATTCTTCCCAGGGCAAGGCAAGGGAGTAATCCTGTGGAGTTGAGGGGCGTGCAGGGCTTGCTGCTCGGGGAGCGGGTGTCTCACATGGAGAAGGAGGAGGGCCAGGGCAGCTGCTGGCTGGAGACTGCTGCCACCTCCCCTGAGCACTTGCACGTCCAGTTTCATAATCGGATTAAGGCAGTGGTATTAGAGGAGGGATGGGTCAGTGGGACAGGTTTACACTGGGGCTTACACGGAGGGGATTGAAGTGTATTTTTTAACCCTGCTCGGGCTGACCTGTGGAGCGGATGTNCAAGGCAACACCCGCGGGAAGATGGGGGGAAAAGTGGCACCAGGCAGTGATGTGCTGGGGAGGAGAGCAGCCCCAGGCCGGCTGGGGGATGGGATCCGGCTGCCCCTCCCCCCGGGAAGGCAGCCCTGCTCAGGCCTTGCAGTAAATTTGCTCTAATTACAGCCTCCAGCAGTGGGAAACCTCACTTAGAGGAAGGGCTCCTCTGGGGTGGGGGTGGGGGTGCTTCCCAGCTTTCCCAGGCAGGCTCTGTTTGAGGCCTCCGCTTCCCCTGCCGCTGGGAGGCCCCTTATTCCTCTCCCCTCTCCAGCTTTGCTTCTCTGCCCCCCTTTGATTCTCTTCTCCTTTGAGGCTGGGATTTGGGAACAATGCCCTCCCTGCTCCTTGGCCCCCGGCTGGAGCCGCAGGCAAACAATCAGGGTCGCTTGCTGCCAGGGGCTGGGTTGAGGGGGCTCAGCTCGGCAGCACCTGCCCTGGGCTGATGGGGGGACTGGGACCATGCTGGTTGTGGCTTGGGGAAGTGCCTGGTGTGGTAGCTTATGTGCAGTGCATATGTATGCACACCCTGTTTCCTTCTTGGAGACAGGATCTCTCATCTTGATCCCCTCAGGTCTGGGGAGGCCAGAGAAGCTCTGAACAATTGTGTTGGAGGATGCTCGTTGCAGCAGTAATAATCTGACTGCAGCCGTTCTCTTTGCAGGTGGATGATGCGATGCTGATGTTTGACAAGACAACCAACCGACACCGAGGTGAGAGCTGTCTTCTGGCCCTAGGAGAGGTTACTGCAGAGGGTTTGCCTCCTGCCTTGCCTAGGGAGGGGTCAGTATCCCAGCAGCAGGGGATGCAGGTCGCAGCTGCTCTTTATCTTGCCTCCAGTAGCCCCATTCTTTTGCATCTGCATCCTTTACCAGTGGCCCTAGCAGCACAGAGGGCTTTTGTCCAGTGAGTTTCCTGGTGCTGTAAACTCGTCGCGTTGCAGATATGTGAGAGGAGATGGCCCCCTCCTCTGCGTGCTCACCTCCGTGGCTCCAGCCCGCAGTGTGTGTCTTACCTTGTCCCGAGTAATCTGAGCTCTTGGAAAGCTGACACTAGAGCGTGAAGAGTGCCTGCTTCTCGCCCCTTCCTCGGCCTGGAGCCCACTTATGCTCCCAGGTCACCTTTTCTTACCTGAGTCCTACTGGTGGAGTCTGGTTACTCCAGCAAGGCTGGAGATGGGAGCAAGGCTGTACTATTTGCGCTATCCACACCCAGCCCATCCACGGGCATCCCTGCCTTCCTGGTGAGTCCTCAGACCGACTGCCTGGTGGTGTGGCAGGGCTTGACACTTGGCATCCAACTCAAAGATTTATTGGCAACAACTTGACCTGCAAACTCTAGCTTCAGCCTCTTCCCAGTCAGGGTCAGTAACAGCCTTGTGCTGGTTGCTCTCCTGTGTGTTGTTTGAAGCACTTCCAAGCACCCCTGCCCCCAGAGCAGTGAGAGAACTCTCCCTTCTGCTCTTGATATACTCTGTGCCCTTCAGATTTTTTCTTTTTTCTAAAGCCATTAAATACACTCTGACTGCCAGGCCTCGGCAGTCCTAGGATGTTGTTCCGGCTTCATCTTGAAAGGGAAGAAGCGTTAACCCCTGTTCCTCCATGAGTGACTTCCAGTCACCGGTCCAATTAGAGCTGTTGGGCATTTGGGAAGCAGCTGGGAGAGCTGCCAGCCACTGTGTCAACAGTGAGGGGCTCAGCCCAGGGCACAGCAGGCCTGGTGGGGGTCTGATGGGGCTCAGGACTGCTTTTGACATCAGGGTTTTGCTGCTGAATTCCTGAGCTCCTCTGCTTGTGGGTGTTGAGGTGAAGGGTGTGAAACTACCTGGGCACAGACAGATGGAGGAGTTTATAGAGAGATGTTTCTGGCAGTGTGGAGAAAAGGTGGGGTTCTGGGCAGTGGATTTCCGTCTGCTTTTAAATGTTATTTTACAGCGCCATGGAATTGTCCAGTTCTGGAAAGCGGAAAGCTCTGGTTAATCCCAGCTTGCTTGCATGGCAAGCTTTAAGACATCCTCCCACCTGCCTCAGTTCTCCGGAAACGGCTGCAGTCAGCTGAGAGGAGTTCAGTCTGCCCACCCGAGCTGGGCTTTGCCAAAACTGTCAGCAAAGGGATTGGTGAGAGAAAGGAGGTGTGAGCGTGGGCCGGGGGCCAGGAACACGCTGTCCTGTCTTACCCCAGATACAAACCTTACTTTGGTGAAACTTTGCAAATCACTGTGCCTGTATCTGCCTCACTGTGTGCAGCTGCACTGCTGATCTGTGCCTGCTCACATGAGGCTTTATGGCCAGTGCCTGTGAGGGAACTGCAGGGTATTCCTGCTGGTAGGGTATGTTTAGTGAGGGTGGTGATGTCCTGGCAAGCAGCTGTTGGTTTCCCCACCGACTCTTTGTGTGAGCATCTGCCCAGATCCTCCCCAGTGTTACCAGCCATGTGGTTTGCCTTGCAAATAGCAAAGTTTCAAAAAAAAACAAACCTCTTTTTGAGACCAATTGGGTTCAGAGTGGGTGGGAAGTACAGGATGAGTAGGAGAGGAGAATCTATAAGAGGACAGTCCTGTTCTTCTGCATAAATCAGAATTTGCTAGAGAGGGAAGATGAGTGACAGCTGTTTTTGAAAGAGCTGATTGTACTGTCCTTTTCTCCTGCCAATAAAAGGCTGTGAGTAGAGGGTTCAAACTGTGAGAGCTCTGACCTGGATCAAGGAGTTTTGCTTTTTCTTCAGGATTTGGGTTTGTCACATTTGAAAGTGAAGACATTGTGGAAAAAGTGTGTGAAATCCACTTCCATGAGATCAACAACAAAATGGTGAGTGTCTGGGGCAGAACCTGGGGGAGCAGGGACAGAGGCATGGGAGAGAGTAGGGCACTGGCACAGGGGCAGGGTGTGAGGCACTTGGGTCCTGACGCATTTTCTCTGCTGTGGGGAATCAGATTGAGTATTTTCCCAAAAATCACAGCAGTCAGTCTGGGGAAGAAACTCACCATATGGAGGTGAACAGCATAATACTAAGTTCTCAAGGAGGAGAGCTAATTAAACAAGGAATTGTGCTGTGCTTGGAGGTTTTGAAGTTACACAAAACCTCGGGGTGGCCTGGGAGGGGACAGGTTTTACCTTTATTCAGAAATGAGGAAAATTAGGCTTTGAGGAAAATAAGGCTTTGAGGCCCTGGTGCAGGGTCAAGTAGAACATCAAGGGCAACACCAGGAGGAGAAAAGCAATGTTTGAGCTCCTCATCGCCTGTGGTGGCTGCAGAGCAAGAGGGAAGGCTGGCACCATGCAGGCTGGGGACAGGGATGCCAGGGGAGGGCAGAGGAGCAGGCTGATGGAGGTGGCTGGAGCTGGGACGTGCTTTCATGCTGGCAGCCCTGCCTGGCCTGCCTGTGCTCTGTGGCCGTGTCCTGTGACAGCCTGTGATCCAGCCTGTGACAGGCGAGCCTGATCCTTACTTTCTTGTGGCAGGTGGAGTGTAAAAAAGCTCAGCCGAAGGAGGTGATGTCCCCAACGGGCTCTGCACGAGGGCGGTCTCGAGTCATGCCTTACGGGATGGATGCCTTCATGCTGGGGATCGGCATGCTGGGTAAGCCCCCGGCCAGATCTCCCGCGCTCCCCTGCTCCCGGTCGTGCCAGGCAGCAGCTTAGAGGTTTATTCCGGGAGTGGCGGGGTGGCCAAGGGCAGCGCTCCCCGTGCTGGGTCGGCAGCGCTGCGGGGGTGCCGGGACCTGTTCGCGATCGCAACTTGCCCTCTGGTGGCACCTGGAAAAACTGCAAACGTGCCACCGCTGCCCTGCGACAGCCGGTTCGGCTGGGCACAGCCTCTGCGGGGCGGTTCTGCCTCTCGGCAGCTCGTCCGCGGTCCCGCAGTGCCGTGGCACATGGACAGCAATTCCTTAATATGGAATAGGATGTAACTGCAGAGCTGAGTGTGGAGTAATCTGTGCCCAGGCGTCTTCCTCCCACACTTCTACAGGCTTGCTGATGAATTAGTTGATTAAAGAGCCCCTGAGCTTCCACTCGAAACAGCGGTCTGTGTAAATGTCCCCACTGCCATTTAAAAACTGTTAAAATGCCCTTGAAGTTCTAGTTCAGTGTTATCTCACTCTGTTCCCTCCCTCTCAGGTACAGCAAATATCTGGTATTGCAGGGAAACCTATACATTTATCATGGGACTGTCTTGTCAGGAGAAATTGGTGACAAGCAGGCTGGATATCATGTCTACCAATGTTCCCAAGGCAAAAGCATTCAGATAAAAAAATTAAAAATTAAAAAAAAGAGTCATTTGTAGCCCCACCTTCCAGGTCTACAAAACCTCATGCCTAGATCTGAAGAGTCAGAATGATCCCTCCAGTGTGAGTGTTGGTCCTGGCTTCTCTCTCTTCCCACTTTCACTGGAGCCCAGAGTGAGCTGACCCAAGAATACTGTTTTCTCAGGATCATTGCTGGTGTTGCTGGGCAGGGTGTACTCAGCCTGCCTCTCGATGCTAAGCCTGCTGAGCAGCAGTTAGTCGCTGAACAAAACCCCCAAAAGGGCATTCTTCCGCCAATGTTTTCACTTGACTTACTGAAGGAAAATAAATCTCCAGCCTGTGGTTTTGGGTTTTGCCTTTTCTAAGCCATCTGAATTTTAAAGCAGCAAGACTTGAACTGATTCAGTGGGAAATCCACGGACTCATGTCTTGGGAGATCTCAAATCAAATATTCATCTGTGAGTCAATGCCCTGCATTCTCACAGGCTTGTTCCTGTAGGTGGTCAGCTTCCTGGGGAACAGCAGAAGTTGTGCTCCCACCTGTGCCAGGAAGAAATATTCTTTGTACCTGCATTCACCAGCCCTTCTAGTGCAAAAGTGACTCAGAGCTACTCAGCCATTCAGATGCCCCCTCCTCCCTGATCTCCAGTTTGTAAATCCAGCTGATGCATCAGAAAGCCTTAGTCTGCAGAGCTCTGAGTTTGAGAAGGAAATCTCCACATCCTTACATGTTTGGAGCAAGGAAAAATTAAATGGGTCTGCTAAAACTCTTCTGCAGGCTTGCATATGTTGTGCGCTCTGCCCAGCGCTCTCCTGGGGCTTCTGCTGTTACCCCTCTTTTTGCTGTCTGATGCCAAAGGATGCTCATGCTGCTCGTGAACAGCCAGGTACTACGGGCACAGACCTTGCCAGCTTGCAGTAACAGAGTCCTTTTCTCTTCCCCAGGTTATCCAGGCTTCCAAGCTGCCACCTATGCGAGTCGAAGTTACACTGGCATTGCACCTGGTTACACTTACCAGTTTCCTGGTGAGTGGAGCTCCCTGCTCTGTTTTTTGGTCTGCCTTCAGGTGAAGGGAGCTCCTGGCATGATCGATAACCCAGGCTCTGCCCCTTTCACCCTTTCCCCTGTTTGGTCTTTCCTTAAATCGGAGATGGATGTGGAAGGGGGATGGGAGAAGCCCTGGAATAGGTGGGAGCAGCATGTCCTTCATTAAGGTTATCCTCACACTGCAGTGGCAGGAAAAGCCTAAGGCTGCTCCGCTACCCTTTCTGCTGGCCTCCTCTATAGGGCTGCTGCTGTGACACAGAAGGGCCCCGCAGCTCTGCCTGTCTCACCGCCTTTGTGTGTGTCTGTCTCTCTTTACCAGAGTTGCCACCACTCTGAAAGCAGCACAGAATGTTAAACTCCATGTGCCAAGGAACTCCTGGGCACGCAAAAGACAGGTGCCTGCAGCACTGCAGTTGTGTTCTGAACAGTGCCTGGACCACTCACAGCCTTCACAAAGCATCTGCTCAGCCAGGGGGCTGCAGATGCCCTGCAAACTGGGTGGTTTCAAGCTCCCACCCCTGCCATGTGCTCAGAACATGGACTCTGCGATCAATGGCTGGAACCTGCTGTGTGGCAGCTGCTCAGAGCTTTGTGGGGCCTCTTCTCCCTCCCGCTCTCTGCCAGGCCAGGGAATGGGGCAGAGCACACTTAAGGGATGCACTGTGCTATTGCTATTTTCTAGAGATGTGGCAACTCTGAGCATCCCTTCCTTACTCCATCCCTCAGTGTGATGGTTGATATATGAAGTTTTGGTATTAGGGGCTGGGAATGGGAAGTTTCCTCTTCGCCTGAGGTGAGCCCAGGCTGACTGGCTGAAAGTTGCTGTTGCCTCCTGGCTGGCTGGAAGTTCTCCGTGAATCCAGCTGTAGCGGCTTCAAGTCCGTCATTGTAAACCTGTGCCAGGCTGAGTGTGGCACATACTGAGTACCCACTCGCCTTGCTGCTGGGAGGTCAGATTGGCTGGGTCACAGAGCAGTGCTCCAGGGCAGACCTGAGGCTGCACAGTGAAGCTTGAACTTACCCTGCCGTGGTCACATTTATTCCAAGGATAATTGTATCCTTTCAGCCTTCAGGGCAGGAGTCCAACACCTTTCAGCACCAGTTATAAATCAGTTTAAAGAAGACACTGACCTGGTCGCAATCTGGTTGCAGACTGCTCCCCCAGCAGACCCTGGCTGCTGTGTCTCTGCGGGGTCTCCCTTGGGGCGTTTGATGAGTTCCTAAGCTGTCTTGCATTTCGTTTTTAGAGTTCCGTGTAGAGCGGACCCCTCTCCCGAGTGCCCCCGTCCTCCCTGAGCTCACAGGTCAGTCCCACTCATTTCCTAAACTCACAAGCTGGAAGGGGAGAAGGGGGCTTTGGGCTGTTTCAGTGGTGTTGCTGCTCCACAGCCTGGTGCAGTTAGACTGGAAATGTGCCTTATTTCCTCTTTCACCTGGATAAGCTCCATCCAAAGCTGGGGATGGAAAGATGGAGAGGCAATCAGAGCCTTGTGTATTGCCTCTGAAAAGGGCCATGCAGGTCCTTTCCTGCTGCTTGCCTCATTTTTAGCTCCTTGCCCCAGGCTGTATGTAAACCAGATATGGAAACTGCAGAGAGCAGGGTGATTTCCACAGGTCTACAAATGGCTTTAACCTGAGCTGTTGCAAGATGAAATTTTGAGTGCTGGGAGGAAGGAGAAGGCGTAGATGCACCCCTGGTTACTCTAATCCCATTTCCCTGGGCAGGAGGGGCTGCAGGGAATGCTTTCAGTTCTCTGGGTGGTGCAGCTCCCCAGCTACTCCCACACAGGCTTCCCAGGTAGGAGTGAGTGCGGTGGGACTTTGCAAAGTCCTGCAGTACTTGTAGGGAGCTGTGGAACAAAATGGGAGCAGAGGATCATTGTCAGTGTCCTCAAAGTACAAATGCCGTCTGGATCTTCAGCCCCTGGGGTGTGTGTAGTGTGTTCTTCCTACATGATGTTCCTTCTGTCTACTCTCCCTTCCACGGCCATGTTTTCCCCAGCTCTGTCCTGTCCATGGTTTTTGTCATAGAAAAGCAGCTTTGTGTAGTGCCCTGCTCCTGTGTGCCATCTCATTTCTGTGGTCCTCCTTCCCAGTACTTCCTTGCCCCCACCTGTTTCAGGGTTTGAATTTCTCTGCAAAGGGGTATGGAAAAGCTTCCTGGGAAGCTTTTCTGAAATTAGCAGTACAAACAGGTTTGAAAGGGAGTTCCTGTGGCACAAAACTATGTTAATCCTCAGGGACTCTCTGTTCGTGAGGATGCTGAGGTTGGCAGCCACCAATGATCCCTGAGGGAGGTAGGGGAAGACTAAATCCTGTCTCCCTCTTAACAAAACCCTTCCCTGACACCATGTATGCAGCTGCATAAGCACCTTTAAGCCTTCTGGTTGGCAAGCAAAGCAGATGGGGTCCCAGTTGTTAATTTACATGTGTGTTTATCTGCAAAACCCATCACATTTGTAGAGGAATGTTGGTGATGTGGCAGAAGTGTTTTTCCCTTCGTGTCCACCCCCGGCTGTCCTGTGCCTTTTGCGTGCAGAGGTGACTCGCCCGGGGCCTGGCTGTCACCGGTGGCCAGGGTGCACCAGGGCTCTGCACAACAAGAAGTTATTAATGCTGGTGTCCTGGCTGGGTGCCACATTAGCTTACAGTCCTGAGTGTCTCTCTGAAGTACCAGCTGGGGATCGTGGCATTCTTCCCTCCTCGATACACTTACCTCCTGTTAAACAGGCCCTGCGCAGCCGCTTGGCTGGGCCGTGGCTGTGATTCCCACGTATAGGCTGGAGCTGGCCCCGCGGAGGGCAGGGGCCCTGCTCCCACAAAGGCCTAGCGAGCTGTGCGCTTGAGGGCCCTTGTGCCTTTGAGTGGCTGCAGCACACATGGGCTGCACTTCGTGGCTTGGCAAGGGGAACCAAGAGGAGGGGATGGCACAGCCAGGGATGCACGCACAGGTGCTTTGTCACCGCAGCATGAACCTCGTGTCTCAGTACATAAGACTGCAAAATCAAGAAGGGTTTTTTTCTTGGGAAAGGAACTGGAGCTTTTGAGAAGACCTCACCTCCTTTCGTAGTAAAACCACATTCACTCGTGTTAGGGACTTGCAGCAAGGATGGGGCAGGAGGATGGCTGCCAGTAGCTTTTCTTTCCCATAACAGCATTTTTGGGGGTGATGTGAAGCAGCAACATGCCTGCGTTGGCCCAGGGCCTGTAATGAGCAGATAACCCAGATAGAGGCCTCGTATGACGTTTGCTTGAAATAGGCTGGTGCCTGCTACTAAATATTCCCTCCTAAGCTAGTCTGGGTTTCAGCCTTAACGCGATTGATTTGTTCTGACCTCTTTTTATGGTGCTCTAAACAGAATCACAGTGAATTTCACATTCAAGCATGAAATGCTGACCCAGTCATTTTAAGGGCAAAGAGAAGCATACTGGCTAGATGCCTCCTGCCCCGAGGGCCGAATGCCTGTGGCAGTAGAGTTGGGAATTAGAACTGCTACATATAAATTAGGACTTATTGTTTTAATTAAGCCATTTCTAGTTCCTGCTCCCTAGGTATATGTTTCCTGCTTTTCTACAATGAACAATGAGGTTTTGAGCAATTTAGCACCAAAACTCAGTGTGATGAGGATGGTACGTCTTGAGCAAAGAAATAGGGAGAAAGAGGCCATTAAACTGTTATTCAAGAATATTACCAAGAGACAGAGGAGGGGCTGAGCCTCAGGATGTTAAGCTTCAGCTGCTGTCCCTGAGCTGTTGTGATTCTCCACATTTACTGCCAAAATCTGGATCTGTAGCTTCAGATTAACTGCATCTTGCAAGCATAGTAGTGACAGGATACATCTGAAATTGCCCACTTCTCATTCAGCTCTTCCACACTGTGCCTTTGGCTGCTCTGGGGTGTGGGCTTGACAGAGCATGGCTCGTTTATTTCCCTGGACACTGGCTGTGCAAAAGAACACTGATAAATTCAGGGCTATGCACTTCCCTGTTGTCATTCTTTGATGTCCTCAGTGCACTAAGCCAATATGTATGTGTGGGCCCAGTATTTTGCAGTGGGAAATGAAGGCTGCCTTCAAGGAGTTTCCCATGTAGCCACAGTGCTCCTAAGATGCCTGTTCCTTCTTTTCCAGCAATCCCCCTCACTGCATATGGACCGATGGCAGCAGCAGCGGCTGCAGCGGCCGTGGTGCGAGGGACAGGTAACTCCACTTTCCTCCCCAGTGCAGGGTTCTGTCACAGAGGTTTGCCAAGGGGCTGTGGGAGGGGGGTGGGACAGGGTTGCATTTTTGGGATCTTCACTACGTAGTTCTGCTGCCTGCTGTAGGTTCCACTCCCAGTCGCACTGGTGGGTTTCTGGGCACCACCAGTCCTGGGCCGATGGCAGAGCTTTATGGAGCTGCCAACCAGGACTCAGGGGTCAGCAGTTACATCAGCGCTGCCAGTCCAGCCCCGAGCACCGGCTTCGGACACAGCCTAGGGGTGAGTGCTCCCTGTGCCCTCTGCGGGAGGGAGGGAGATGGGGAGTGGGCTGTGTTTCCACGTGGTGAGGGAGGTGAGTAGCAGTGGGCAGCCCCCTCCAGCCCACAGCCTGATTTCTGGTTATGAAATACCACCCACTGCAGCATTGGCTGTGCCGCTGCTGAGCCCCAGACCAAAGACAGACTGTGCAGAGTGCAGCAGCTCACTTGGAGCCCATATCCTTGGTTTCTGCTGGCTCTACCCGATCACCACTCAAGGTCCTGATCTCCAGACCTTTCCTGGATCTAGCTCAGGTTTTCCAAGAGCCTCTCTTGGCCCTGACACAGCATCCTGCAGGCTAATGTGCTCTTTAGACCTGGCACCTCCAACTGAAAACAGTTACTCTGTCATCTGGGCCATGACTGAATTTGTTGTGTTAGTAATTCTTCTTCACTTTTCTTTTGTTTAAGAGTGGGGTTTTAACTCTTTCTTCACAGGGTCCCTTGATTGCAACAGCTTTTACCAATGGGTATCACTGAAGCTGGGGACCAAGGAGGCAGGAGGTAAGAGAGCTTTGAACAGGTAAAGAGAGAGGAGTGAGGTTCTGAGCTGGCCGCTGTGCTCGGGCTCTCAGCTGAAGCTGTGGATGTTGCTGTGAGGCTCCATGGCCTGGCCCAGCCTGCGGGAAGAGTCCTGTGGCCAGCCTGGGGTTCTCTCCTGCACCAGAGGCTTGGCAGGTTGGGTTCCTACTGAACGCTCCCCAGGCTGGGAGTGGAGAGTGTCTTAGTGTCTGGCACAAAGAGGAAGAAGATGAAGCACTGACAAAAAGACAAGACATCTGCAGAGTTGGCCAGAGTCACAACCCAGTGGTGATCCTGAGAGAGACAAGCCTGGCTCTTCTGTGTGGCTGGGGAAGCCTCCACCATGCAGCTGGTTGTTCTCACTGCTGCTGAGACCAATCTCTGGGAAGGGAGGTTTTTAATCTCCTGCCTGGGAGAAGGGCAGAAGGAAAGTGTGATCAGTTCTGATTTTGGTCCTTGGATAGACCGAGAGGGAACTGGTGGATAGTCTTTGTTTGCTTTACAAATGTGACTGAAGTTAGCTGGCTTAAAATTTAAAATAAAAAAAATCAACAACCAGCTTTTCAAAAAGGAGGGCAAAAACTGGAGGGAACAGTGTCCACGGACAGGAGCCCGTGGCAGCCTGGCAGGGCTGCACTGAGCTGAGTGCTGGGGAAAGGGCTGGACCCTGCCGTGTCCCAGCCCTCCCAGGGGCCAGGGCACATGGTGTGTGGGACCTTGTTTCCCAGGCCTGCATGTTGCCATTAAAGATGGAAACATCTCTGCCATGCCCTGTCCCAGCAATGTGCCGAGCAAGACTGTGTTGGGGCAAAGTTTGGGTATTGAGTGTTTCTGTTAGATCACACCGGAAGAAAACCCCAGGAGGAAAGCTGTGGTTGTTCTAGATCCTGTCCCTTCCCTTCCCTGCTGTGTCCCGTAGATTCCCCAGTGACCTAACCGAGGACAGCGAGCGGCTGGAGGATCTGGTGAGCCTCGGGGGATGAGCCAAGGTTACCTTTCTCTTGAATCAAACTGCACACTGTCGGCTGGCTGCCAGGCTCCTGCTGCCCTGCCCGATCTCTCCCTTTGACCAGACCACACTGGACTGAACCTAAGGAGATCATCTCGCTTTCTTACTAACCACCGATGGTTTACGCTTCCCCCTCCCTGCCCCCAGCCCACTGATTCTTCTTTTATTTATTTTATTAGCTTTTAGTTTTATTTTTTTATTTTATTTTTTTATCTTTTTTGAGGGCTGCCCCTTCTTTTTGTTGTTTGCTCTTTCCCGAGCTAGTAGACATATTTTATGAATTGGCTTTGTGATTGTGTTAGGTAGTTTTCATTGAGGAGTATTTTTATTTGGCTTTGAAACTGTTTTGAATATTTTCAACTGTTGTTGTCGTCAGTGTTTTTAAAGCACGGTATGTAACAAGAATGCAGTTCCAAAGGGAAGAAAGACACAGAGAGAAAGCAAAGGCTGAGAGGAACTGCTGTATTTCTATTTTTTTTTAAGAAACTGTTTTTAATTGTTTCTGTTTTGTAAATGTGAGGCTTTGAAAAGTGTGAAACTCCAAGGATCCGAAAACGTTGGACATCGCTATGGAACAAAACAAATGTATATTTTGCTAAGTGAAAAACACTATCCTTACAGCTGAAAGATTTTTTTTTTCCTAGGTTTAGTTTTATGTGGGGTTTTCTTTTTCCTCCTGTATAATATGTAAATATCGTGAGCTGAACCTGGCTGCTGCTTGCAGCCTGGCTCCAAGGAGCAGCTCCAGGTCCTGGACTTGGTGCCGCAGTGTGAGCAATACTCTNGCTCGATGTACAGACTCCATCCCTGGGCTCCGTAGCGCCGGCTCTGGGCTGGCTTAGGGAAAGGGCTTTGCTGCCATTGCTTGTCTTGGTTACTTCGAAAGGAATTCACTCTCCAAACATTATCGCTTGCGTCAAGATTTCCTGGGAAAGGGGATCCTCCTCCGGAGGCAAGGGTATCGGAAGGGGTGTCAGCCAAGGGGAGATTTGGGTAGTCGTTCTCTGAAGGGCAGGGCTCTGGGATTGGGATTCATTAACAGGGGAGAAAAGCATTAGGGTGGTGATTTGGGGGCGGGTTAAGGGCTTCTCAGGGATTATATGAATTACAGAATTGCAGCTTCCCGTTTGCTTTACTCTGTGTTCTGAAGACTGTGGGAATTTGTCCGTTGTCCTGTGCGGGGTGATCTGGTCCCTTCTCCAGAACCTGCTGGGGCTTCCCCTCGTATTGTCCAGGCCCCTGCTAACCAGCACTCTGCCAGGGGAGGCCTCCAGCAGGAATAAACGGGGCAGGTTTGGGTCTGGATTTCAGTGAACCAAAGACCTTGTTAAGGGGGGTGATTAAGCCTTTTATTAAGATGCAGCCAAACTCTTTTCCCAGGGAAATAACAGCTTCATCTTAAGTTTTAAAAATCATTCCCTCTCTTCCCCCAAACTGAGCCCCCCTGTAAAGGAGATGGGCATTTAGAAAAGGACTGGGGGGGCCACAGTGCCCACGGGGCCCTTTTTCTCTTCCATCTCTCCCCCGTCTGCTGGAACTTGTCCTGACCTGAGCGATGCGTTTGGAGAGTTCTGTTTAGGTAAGAAGGTACTTAACAGATCAGTACTGAAAACACAAAGCAATAATTTTTGTTACTGAGACAAGAGTCTGTATGTCTGTTTTTTTAAATATTTCCTAATTAAAGAAGAGCTGCATTTTATTGGGTTTATTTTTATTCTATATACTTCAAATTTGGGTCTGCAGACAGTGCTTTCCTCCCTCTTGGTCTATGCGCTGAGCTGCTTCTGTGCCCCCTCCAGACATCCCGGGCCAGCTGTGCTGCTGCTGGGCTGTGAGTCACTCTCTGGCCACTGCCTGGAGGCTGGGGCTCTGGTTTCAGGGTGGGCATTTTTTTAAAAGAAATAAAGCTGTGTTTTTAAGCCAGTAAGTTATTACACTCCAATGTTTGTTCTCTCCACACCTGTAACCCTTTTTCCAGATTTCAGTTTTAAATTCCTAATAAATTATTTGAAAACTGTCCTTCTCTGTCATTATTTGGGGGTGCGAGGTTTTCCAGTGGGGGAGATTTAGGTGAACTTAAGACTTGGCAGGAGTTGCATCCTGCCTTAAGGATAAAAGCCCCAGGCAGGTCTCTTACTCGCTATTCTGCTCCCACACTTCGGCAGTGGCCCAGTTTATAATTTGAGGCAGATCTGGTTTTAGTAGAGATTGTGTCTCTTCTCTACATTACAGAGGTTTTGTGTAAGTATTTGTAGGTTCAGAAAAGGAGATAATGTGGTGTCGCAGCGGGTGGCTGATGGCAAGATGTCGCAACCTTCTGAAAGCGCCTCCAGGGAAGCCGCTCGAGAAGGCCACTACACTTACAAGCACAGGCACGCCGGACAGCTTAAAGGAGTAGAGGACAAAGAGCCAGGAAGGCTCTTCTTACAGGGTTCCACAGGAGAGGTTTATTCCAGCCGCACAGGTGAAATAAAACGAAAAAGGCATGAAAACGAAAGAGAGAGCAAGTGGGAGGGTCCAGGTTTGTATAGAGGGCTGGTAGGGGCGCAGAGAGAGCGCCAGGGACCAACAATCTGCGGGCACGGGGGCGGTGCACAGGCGGGACTGGGGTACGGGAGCTCATGGGGAACTCTGAGGGAGCGGCGAGGGAGCAAGGGCCGATCAGGGAAGGGAAGACCTTGTAGATAAGGTAGAAACAGGCAGAGGGGCCAACGGGCCAACTGGAGAAACAGAACTGGAGTGGATTAACACGATGAAACAAGGTAGCCTGGGAGAGGCCTTTTCGGTCACTCTAAAGCAGGGGGTGCCACTCAGGGTCCTTCCCTCCGGGGGACTCTCGTGGTACCTCTGTCAACAGGCCCAGCAGCCTCCACAATGTGGTACTTAAACGTTTGGCTCATACCCTGGATTCAATTGACTATGGTGGACCAAGGAAGCTAGATGTAAGAAAGTAAAATGTGGAGATGGGAAGTAAAGTCCTTACCAGACAAAAGAGAGAAAGGAGAATTTTAACAGTGTGGAATAGTAGGGAACTCTGCAATGGGGCTTATAAAAAAGTCTTAAAAATTATTTAAGGCTTAAGCCTGTAAGTTGGAACCAGCTACAGGTTGAAATGTGCTCACAAGTGTACCGAGGACCAGTGGCTTTGTATACAGCACAGGTTGGAGGAAACCAAAAATAGCACTGGTGGAAAAATCTTTACCCTGCTGGGATTTTTCTCATGAGGCACTCTTATAATGCTCATGTGCTTGGCTTCCCACACTTTGTGATCCTTTTGTTGAACTAAAAATGTAGGAAACTGTTGATTTATGATTTTAAAAGGCCAGTTGACTGGAAATTTTCTAGGAAACATCAATAATACATCAGATACTGAGAAAAGAGGAGAAAGGAACCATAGACTCCTAAGTTTCATAGGTAAGAAAACAAATTTTTTTTAATGGTAAAAGCAGAGAAGACAGAGAACACGTAAGTGGATATTGAAGGGAAATTCGGCAGATTGATCTGTGGGCAAAAGATTAAATTATTTTTTCTGAACTAACTGTGTTACAGACTGTCCTTTACATCAGCCTTTAATGTTTGTTCAGTACTCTGTTAGAACACTGAGAATCTTAAATCTGCAACTCAGCATCTGTTTGGCTGTAGGTAACCATGAGTGGGGAGCCCCAGAATGGGAGTGCTTGAAGAGATAAAAAAAGTTGGAATGGATCTGGTTGTTCAGCACCATGTCTAGCTTTACCTAGATGTCCTACAGTTATGTCAACATCCAGTGGGTACTGTGGGTACCCTGGTGTAGTTTCAGACCCTATGAGGAGGAAGGTGTTCTCATCACCCCTTTTAGAACCTACTGGTGGGTAGTGAGCCCAAAGTTTCCTGCATGAGCATTCTGGTGTATTGGGCTGTTGCAGAAAGGTGGCCTTTGCCACCTCCTCTGCTCTTAAAAGCTGAGGGCTTGTTTGGTGCTTTGAAAATCAACACAGACTTGACAACCATGTCTAGGAACGTGTATCTTGAATGTGTAAAAATGCCAGACCTGTAGCCCTGAAAATGCCAGAGCCTCTGGGATCTAAATATGAGTGCAGTGTTTTTACTTACCCCAGGCAGATTCCAGGAGGCTTTTTCTTACCCATTTCTTTTAACTCCTTTCAAGGTTCCCAACTCACCTCATCCCCTTGCATAGAGAACCAAAAGTTCTTAACTGGGTTCTGCATTGGTGTTGGAGAAAGAGAAACTGCTCTAAGTTACTGAAGTCTGCTGTGTATGTTGAAACTTCTAAGCCCGGTTCATTTCCAGTGTAAATTGCTTAAGGCCACTTTAAACCAGATACCACTCCTTGTTTAAGCCAAATAGAGAGGTTTTCCAGGTCACTTGGCTCCTGTTTCTTGCCTAGTAGTACCTCCTTCTTCTCTGTGGTTTTAAAGTAAAGAACAGCTTGATTTTTCTTCAGTTCAGCTCATGCCAGATGGTGTGAGTGGACAACCTGTACCTTATTCTCTGCATTACGCCAGCAGAACCCATGGAGAGACACAGGATTAATGATAAGTGGGATACCATAAAAAGAGGATGCAAGCATTAGTGGCAGGTGGTTATTAGTGTGCCAGAAACTTCCAACTTAACTACCACACTGCTATTATTTTTTAGTAGAGAGCCCTTAAAAATATCCAGATCTTTCAGGCTGACTTCTAATAATAGCACTACAAGAATTTAATAGCAAAAATCTAGAGAGCAAATATTTGCCTTTCCAGCTTTCATGGATTTAACTCAATTGGCCTTCAACTGGTCATGCCACAACCTGCTGCCCACAGCCTCCGATGGAAGAAGTCTGCATTTAGTAACATAAATACTTGCTGCTTTATCTCACACCCATGTCAAGGTGAGCCTGTTGTATAAAGACTCATTTCCCTTAGCACCAGTCTCTGTGTCAAGTGCTGCGAGAATGAAGTTCCTGGCCCTGCTTTTCCTCCTGTCGGGTGTGTAAGTGCCCTTGCCCTCGCACTGATAACCCTGAACCTAGCTCTAACCACCCTCTGTGTCTCTCCCCAGTGGGCACAGCCAGCGCCGAGGTCTCGCCCCGGGCTGTGTGGCTGTTCCGCAAAATGATCAAGTGCACCCTGCCGGGCAGCCACCCGCTGCTGGACTTCGCCGACTACGGCTGCTACTGTGGATTGGGGGGCAGCGGCACTCCAGTGGACGAGCTCGACAGGTTTATAAGATGCTGCTTTTACAAACCTCTTTCCTTGCTTGTACTTTCCTGGTTCAGCTTCATCTCAGCTGGCCCTGCCTATGAACATTTAGAAAACTCTCTGGCTGCTGTGAACAAACCTTTCTCTCACAAATGGATTCAAGGGAAAAAGGATGTGCACTATCACACCTTGATGCCTTATTACTAAGATAAAATATAATTACAGAAATTCTTCTTTTCTCTTCTATAGCAGCACTGTGTGCTCATTCCAGCCTTTTTTTTGCAGCAGTGCTGGGCCAGCAGCCTGGATGCACCTCTGCACACTTGACCATCAACACGTGCAGGGCTGGGCTGCGCTACAAAGTGCTAGGAAATGGCATGGGCAATTTAGAGACACACAAGTCTGGCAGCCAAGTCTTGGACTGGGTTGGCTGGGAGCTTCTCAGCTTACCAGGCACTGAGGGGGTGCGTAGGGTAAACACTGGCTTTTGCTTTCCCTGTGCCCAATAGACAACTGTGAAGATGCTCCTATAAGTACGTATGTACCAGACACCTCTTAGACCGTGAGCTGGCACAACTCTATCTCTTCGTGTCTGCCCTCTTATCATTGGGCATTTTTTTTTAAGTCTTCAGTGCCTTGTCAAAGCAAAAAAAAAAGTGTATTTGTGTGTCTTACAGGTCAGTTGAGCTTGCAATTCTCGTATTTTCTAACCTTTTTCTCCTTGTTTCCCAGGTGCTGCCAAGTACACGATAACTGCTACACACAAGCAGAGAAAATGGAATCCTGCAGATCCCTCCTGGACAACCCCTACACTAAGCTGTACAGCTTCAGCTGCTCTGATGGGCAGATCACATGTAGCAGTATGTCCATTTCCACATCACTCCACATGTTCTCCAGTCTCTCTTAGGAAGGCGCAGGGCTGTGTTACACTCACACCTCTGCAGCAGGAAGGCACAGTGCAAGTTCTTGCCAGGGGAACTGGTTGTTAAAAAGAGGGCACCTCACACAGGCACTGGAATGAGTATTCTCTATATACCCACAAGTTAAAGTTTATGAAGATATATGGTACGGCAGGATATGAGGAAGCCTGTCTACTCTTCAGGGCATTGTGTACTTTTCTGGGAGGCCCTCTAATGGCAGTATCCCAAGAGATCAGCATGTTAACTGGGAATCGTTATAAAGCTTCTGCCGGACACCTCTGATGAATAGTGGACCCTTTACAGGGCTCTGGAATGGAGGTAAAGAGCAGAGAGGCTGGCAAATAGCGCTGCAGGGAAGGGAGGAAGGGGCAAAGAGAGAGATGGCTTGGTTGGAACACACAGCTTTGGGGGCAGTGGGTTATTGGGGAGAAACCTGTGCAGCCCCAAAGCGATGGCAAGTGAGATGAGTACACCCTGACAGCAGAAATGCCAGCTCGCGTCACTGCAGCACCCGGCCAAGGAGCTGCGGGCTCTGACCGCTCGTCTCTCTCCTCCAGGCAAGAACAAGGAGTGCGCCACGTTCATCTGCAACTGCGACCGCGCCGCTGCCATGTGCTTCGCCAAGGCGTCCTACAACCCCGAGTACAAGAAGCTGGACACGGAGAAATACTGCAAATAATCGCCCTCATGTACCTCAAGGCGGCCGCAGGAGCAAATAAACAAATAAATAACCTAAACCGGCACTCCTATCCGCTTCCCACCGCCGCGCTGACAGGAACGGACGGCTGGGGAGCCGTGAGGGGAGCGAGGGCGGGAGCGAGGGCGGGAGCGAGGGCGGGAGCGAGGGCGGGAGCGAGGGCGGGAGGCCCCGCCCCCTTTGCCCACGGCCCAGTGCGGCGCGTTACGGCGTCCTCGCGTTCGCTGATTGGTCCTTGGAGGCGGCCGGAGCG
>VXBT01008772.1:169111-180569 GCA_013400235.1 Oriolus oriolus | reverse complement strand
TTCCCGAGACTCTCCAGGCCGTCCCTCTCACCCTCCCGGCCGCCATCACCCTCCCGGGACTCCTGAGGGCGCCCTTCACGCCTTCCGTCTGCCGGCCTCGCCTCGGGCTGCCCACGCGTTAGCCAGAGCACAGCTGTCCCTCTTCCCCGAAGCATGGCTGCCTGAGGGTCCTGAGCCGTTTGGTGCTCCTTTTTCCTGAGGGTGTCCTGTGTGCTTACCCTGGGGAGCCTTTCCCCTGTCCGGCACTGCTCCCAGACAGGAATTTCTGGGAAGGAGACACTGTTCCAAATCAGAAGCTGCAGAGAAGGGAGGTGATGTTGGCCTGGAAGGCAGGGACGCCCTCTGAGGGACAGTATCTGCACCACTTTTCCAGCCCTGCCAAGGTCCTGTGCCAAAGCTAACCCCCACCCTTGGTACCAGTTTTGCTGGCAGAGGCTTTTGGAGGTGTGGGTGAGCTCCCAGGGCAGGGTCTACGCACACCCCTGCTTGCTGGCAGGGCACGAGGAGGGCCCCAGTTCATCATCAGAATGAGCTGTACCCGAACATGGAGCAAAACCCAAGGATCTGAGAGTGCTCTGGGAAATGAGAAACAAATGGAGAAGGAAGAAGCTGGCTCGATGTGTTATTGGAAGGTATTTGCAATGCCTTCCTACTGAAAGTAAATGTATCTTTGAGGGCATTAGAATGATAATGAGAAAGGATAGTCAATTGCATCTTGTTCTTTTTTTTCCTTAAAAGGGGGAAAGGATTGTGTGTCACAGCCAGACGTTCCATTTTATGGCAGATTGAGTCCTTGTTTTGTACCAGTATTTGTTGCTTATTTTTCCTCAGGTGTTTGTGTACATGAATTTTCTGGAAAGATTGAGTGCTTGGAGTCCACAGAAGTCTTGAGGATCCTGGATGCGATCCCATCATATTGCCAAAATGAGTCGTTCTTAGGGCTGGAAGAGCAAGATGAGGTCTCCTGTACTCACTCGCTAGCTTAGATTCTCTGAAATTATTGTTTGTAGAACAGTAAAGCCCCTAAGTAAATGTTACTAAAATCCCCTTGTGATAAACATCATTGAAGAGAAAAAAGTAAAATATCATCACTGTCTAGAAGGAACACTGCACTTTTGAGATGCATTATCACAAGTAGAGAAGATTGCTGGGGTTCATTGGAAGCATTTCAGAAACTGTTAGTATGAATTTTGCCTGTAACAGGAATTCAAGATTTGAGGTGAGCTGTAAATCTACCCCTGGCATTCAGCATTTGGGGCATGCTAGCATTCCATAGATAAACCCCATAGATGGATGAAGGCTCAAATTAATTCCATATCTGTCTTATTCCATGCAGAGTTTAAAAGCCTGCACTTATGTTTGGTCCCTTGATGGTGCTTCTCATTTCCATGCTGCTTTGATGGTGTGAAAGACCTACCATTAAATCCAAAAATCTCCCATCCATAAGGAGCCTTCCCACATAATGCAGTGTCAGGCCCTAATGAACAGCACAGGTGGGGAGGCTGAAGGAGTTGAGCAAAGCTGCTCATTAGGGCTTTGCGGAACGTTGTGGGAAGAGTGTAAGAGCAGGGTTAGTGACTGTTTAAACTGCCAGTGTAGGGGAGTACAAGGAGTGTATGAAGACCTTCTGTCGTGCTGGCCTGTACTTCTGCTCCAAACCAGAAAGGAATTCCCTGCAACACAACATATCCCTGTGCTCAGCAAGGGGGAGCTCTGAGGCCCTGTACAGCACCACAGCTGGTGCATGAGATGCTAGAGGGACAGCAGCTCCGTGGGCTCATACTGCAGAAGTGAAGTCTCAGTCTCTTACCTTTTGTTTCTCTCTATTGTTGTTTTCTATGCCAAGATTTCTTAGTCTCTGCAAGAAGAGCTGAATTACTCTTAACTATATGGGCATTGCACAGATGAAAAAGAGTGCTCCAGCTGAGGTGAGACATGGAGAGAGCAAACAACTCTGCTCATGGTAATGATCCTGTGTCAGTTTCTGTTTGGGCCTGGAGACCAATTCGAGACACTCGCAATGTTGCTCATTCTCTTCAGGCTCAGCTTCTCTTTTTCTCTGCCATTGTCTATATGCTGGTTTGAAAACAAACCAGTGGGAGGCACCAAGTCAGAGTTATAATTTAATAGGAAAATTTTTAATAAAGAAAAAGAAATGCAATAGTACAAGAGCACTGACAGAGGCAGAATACAACCTGACACCCTGTTAGTCATGGTGGTGGTAGCAGTCTAGATGGAGTGGTCCTGTTGAAGCAGTGATCCTGTAGAAAAAAATGCTCTGGTCTTCACCTGAAGGTCCAATGGTAGCTCTTGTCCTTTGGGAGTCCAGTAGGTAAGGGCTGCTTATGGTGTTTGAAATCTCAGATTATATCCAGGATGGAATGCTTGGTTCCTCCCTCTGGGCGGAGCATCTCACAATGGGATGATGTAATTTTATCAGTCATGTGGTGAGACTAGATGGCCCATTAACAGAAGCTATCCCTCTGGAGGGAGGATGGGTCATGAGAGAGATAAAGGACACTGCCCCACCTGGTTTCAACAGCTGACCCATTAACAGAAGATACCCCCGGAGTTTATCAGGGATGAGTCATGAAGGAGATGGGGAACACTGCCCCACTGGATTTTAACAGTTTATGTGGATGGTGATAGAATACATACTTTTGGGCACATTGTATATTGTAACTGTCAGGAAAATTAATCCACAAACACCAGAGGTTTATGTCCAAAAAGGAGACAGAGGGGTCCTGTTACTTTATTCGAATAAAGGNCCCCCCCGCCTTGTCAGCCGTCCTTTGGTATGTTTGAAGATATATATCTCTTTAATTCATCAATCAATGGAATCCTTCTCATTGTCTTTCTTATCTCATAGCGCTTAGCCTCGTCTACCAGCAGGCCCACAGCTTGTTTGTAAAGACAAGTCCTGTGTTCCTCTCATAACCTAGGACAGTCTAGTTAGTGGTGCAGAAGGGAAGAAGTGCAGAAAGTGGCACTGGGGTATCTTTTCCTTAGTGGGAAGGGAGATGACAGGGAGCTGCACACAGGATTGCAGGAACAGCTGGAACAGTGGTTTTAAAGCCCATATGGCTTGACTCTACTGCAAAGGCTGGGAAAGGGTGACATCCCATGCAGCCACAGAGGAAGAAGCACTCTCTAGATGGTAGATTTAGTCACATTCACTCCACTGAACCTCCCAAGTTCTCCATGTCCTGGGTTTTGGGTCATTTTCCAGAAGTAATGAACAAGCAGGTGTGTCAATAGGAGCAATCTGACTGTACGATGTGGGAGGCTGCACTTACACCACAGGCACCAAACCCTCTGCATTTTGTGCTGCCCTCACTGGAGCTCAGTATGTGAAATACTTTCCTCAGGCTGCTGGACTCAATTACAGTTTGCTCTGAGAATTTGCCCAGAAACAGACAAGATTTGCTAAATAGGAAGTACTTTTATTTGCTTTGGGTAACTCTAACCCCACTGTCAGAGGAGCAGAAAAAAATCCATTATAAGGTACTCTCAGCTCCTCTATCTAAGCTTCAGGAGAAACAGCTGTAAGAAAAAGGGAACAGCAAAAGCTGTTGATTCAGCTAATTTCATGTCACGGCTTTTGGTGTAGGGATTTTAGGCTCTCTCAGGCATTTCTCATGTGAGCAAACTTCTTAATGGTATCTTGGAGAACAAGTTAAGTGAAGCACTCTGATCCTGCTCTAAAAGAAGTAAATTTTAGTAGTGCTGGATCAACTTAACACAAAAAACAAGGAACTTCATGTCAGCCTCATATAGTTGTTGTAGATATGGTCATTAACATATAGTAATAAACCATGCACAGGAAATTTACTGAAATGTTCATTTATTGTAAGCCATTGTCTGGTGGCTTATAAGTATAATCAGTGGAGAATTGGGGTAATGACTCATCTGATAGTGATGCTGAAGAGACACCGGACTCCTCTCCCATAGGCCTGCAGAACTAGAGAAGAGGCAGGGGTAGATGTGGGAGGTTTAGTTACTTGTCACAGAACTCATTCCAAGACTTGTTTTAGACTGCTTGGCAACGTTCCCACACCTTCTCAAAATACTCTACTGGCACTGAACCCGCAGCCTCTTGTTTTGACACACCAGTGTCATGCGAGTTTCAAGGAGGGGGACAAGACGATGTGGATAGTGAGAAACTAAGCCCCAGTTCCTCTGCTAAGGAGGCATCAGTGTCTCTTCTTATAGGGAAAACCCTACATGACAATGTGGTGTATGTGGAGACTCTGCTGTGCTTTAGGCATGATTTCTGCAATAGCTTTGGTTAGTGGGACAGCTGTACTATGGACAGGGCAGCTAAAGATGGAGTGACATCTGTGAGCTTTGTTCACTGCCAAACAGCAGACACCTGAGTCATTGGAATATGGAGTCACCATTCAATGAGAGCAGAAGGCAGGTGGGACTCCCGAACCGTTCTTGCTTGGCTTCTAAGTAAAGCTGTCTCTCCTCTAACCCAATACAGCCAAATCTTGAAATGTGTTAAGCATCTTAAATGTCCTCTACCTTCTGCAGAAATTGGATGCCTTATGTATCCCTTAGATTCTGTGCTTTA
This sequence comes from Oriolus oriolus, assembly GCA_013400235.1. Lineage (NCBI taxonomy): Eukaryota > Metazoa > Chordata > Aves > Passeriformes > Corvidae > Oriolus > Oriolus oriolus. The sequence continues at coordinate 175,993 of VXBT01008772.1, read as the reverse complement.
TTTGCTCCTTCCTGGCATGGATTTGAATCAACAACGAAGCAAAAATGAACTTTGCATCCTCTGGTCAGTTGTCCTTGCTTTGCTACCTGACCTTTTAGCAGATGACTCTGGCATCCTTGTTTCCAACTGCTTGTTACAGTTCTTGTCAAAATATTAGTACAGGACATGTTACTTGGAGAGTAGGAGGGGGCACTTGGAAAACCTTGACAATTAAATCCCTCAAAGCTAGAAGGGGAGTGGTAGATTAATGCAGAAGGTCGGGTCAAAAATTTAGTGTTCTAGTTTGTGCCAGGTTCTGTATTTTACTCTGTAAATGGTTTTATATGGCTTACAATACCACCCTAAGGATGAACAAAAAATCACTACCCAGTAGTGATGGATCTCCTGTTAGGAGTGTGGAAATTGCACCTATTAATAGAGATTACCTCCTGAGGGAGACCTATTGTACAGATTTAATTGTATTTCTCTCTTAATTCATCAGCTGCTAGTAATTACATCCTGCATTTTTGCAATGGAAAAAAAATGAATCTAAACTGGCTATTGAGAATGTACTTAAATAAATCATAGGAGGGAGAGAAAATTACAATGCAAATAGTCTCAGTCTTGTAAACAGTTTTAATTTGTTTCCTTAGCTATTCATTAATTAAATAACATCTTCAAAAAATGCATCCTGGAAAATGTAGCCACCTCACTGAAAGTAGTGCTGGTCAGATTAGCTTAACATAACTCCTCTGGCATCTCAACAATATTTAATTCTTAAAGGGGTCAGATAGGAAGCAGTTTAGCTTGTCAACTGACAGTTGAGAGAAATGCTGACTTCCCCTCCTTGCTGGAAGACGTCAGCCTTATAGCCTGTGCTTCCAAATAATCTGTTACAAGAGCAGCGCTCTTGTTCAGCTTCTATTTTGAACTTTTTTTCTTTTAAGTGACAACTGCAGTTCCTCTTGCCTTCTTTTCCTCTTTGCACACTCTACAGTATCCCACCAGTGACACTGGATCCCCCAGCAGTGTCCTGGTTTCCCACATCGCCCTCCTGTGCTATAGCCTCAAAATCCCTGTCCCCCCTTCTCCTCTGGGGACAATTATAAGAAACGTATTTTGTCCTCAGATACGGTAGTCCAATTATCCTGTCCCAGTGAATGAAAAGACACTGTTTACATGAAAGGTAAGGCAGAAAAGTACGTTTTTTTCATCATCATTTTGTTTCCTGATAAGTGGAGATGGTTTCAATGGAGAGAACTGGTGAGGCTGACATGTGCGAGGCTTGCTGCCCTCTCCTGGTGCCCTCAGTGGCCGTGCACTGGATCTTGCAGCTGCCTCTTGGATTGGAGTTTTCTGCTTTCCGAGATGAGTCCTGCAGGAGAGGAAGAAAGAAGCTGCTTTATTGATTGAACTGATTACTTTAAACATCAGTGTTTGATTAGGATTATCTGGACCAATTCAATCAGGATCAACTTTTGAATGGTCAGTTGCAAAGGCAACGGTTGTGATCAGGTTCTCTGGAACTACAGGTGATCCTGTAGTTTCCTGATAGTAACAAATGGATTTGAAGTCTACACTACTGAGTTTTCTGGCTACTCCTACCCAATTCTCTGGGAGTGCTAGCACTTAGTATGTGTTTTGTTTAATATCATGGGAAACAGTATCATGGCCCATAAGAACAGACAGTTACAGACTAAAATTTACAGCCACCTTTTGGTGCAAGGTTTGGGAACATTTTGTCAGTAAGCACGTCTCAGCATTTGCCAGGAACTCATATTCTTACCCTATAAGGTGACTGACCAGGGAAGGTACTCACCTTGTAAAAATCACTTTAATCCTGATAGCTACTGAAGCTCAGCTGTTTGGGTACATGTGCAAACAATCAAAGGCAGCAGCTCTCCACAGCGGGAATTCAGCTTTAAGGATGCAAAGTGATCTAACCTGGTGGGTCCAATGTTAAGGACTGCAATTGGAAGCTTCTTCTCCCGGGCAGCAAGAGCAAACCTGTAACCAGAGTATACCTGCAGGAGTACCAGAAGACAAAATTACTAACAGCTTAGGCAAAAGAAGAGTTACAGAATGGAATAAAATAGTTGCTGTTGGCAATGGGAAAAGGTATATACATGCTGTATTAGGCAGCACTGAGCTCAGGTAGGAAATGTCTTTATTCAGGAGTGCACAGAAAAGAACAGCTTTTAACCTCCGTCAGTGAAGGATTTGCAATTTCATAGAAACTAAAACTTCAGAGCACACTGAAGGGAAATGTCCTTGTCTTTTAGTAAATCTCTGCAGCAGTTTTTATTAGTTATCGTAGGTACTTAAATCCTGTACTTTGATGGTTCTTGCATGGCCCATCTTAGTTGGTACAAGAACAAACCTAAGGCATTTCAATCATTCCTGTACGGAGGATTGTAAGCTTCAGAAGTGCAAGCTCAAGGAATTTGTATCCAGTATCCTGAAGCCAAGAGAATCACAATCAGGCAGCCTTGGTTTTATCTCCTTCTCAGAGGTGTTAGAGTAAGGTTTTTTTTAATGTAATAGAACTTGTTCCTGGAAAAATGTATCTTATACAAACACTATTACAAAAGCTTCTATGGGTTTAGAAACCCCTGTCGTTTAGCTACCTTACCTTATAGATAAGAGGCTAGTGGAGAAAACACATCGTAATACAAAGGACAATCCCAAGCAGCAGAGATATTTCAGCTCTCTTACTGAGAATTTAATAAGGAATGAGAGGTCCTAAAATCTGGTATTTTACACAGTGTGCCAGAGGCCTAAAAAACTACCAAAGGCTAAAAATTTCAGGCAAAAAAAAAGGTGAGGAATGAATTGTGTCAGGTATCTTGCCTTCATGGACAATTGTGACCTGATGGAGGAGGCAGCAGAGATAGGTCTGAATGGAGTTATTTACAGCAGCATGAAGTAGACTGGCAGGAGAGTGACAGGGAAGCCCAAACAGGTCACCCATAAAGCCAGATTCCAGCCACAGTAAAAATAAAATACAAAGAAGCTCTGCAAAGGCTGATCTGATCCACACGCCATTTGTAGTGCTAAATTGTGGGACCAAGGATCATTGCAGGCAGAGTAGCAGAGAAGTAGGAATGCAGTTTGGGAGGCAGACCTACTTACCTGCATAGAGGATCCTGCTACCAGCATGGAGTCTGATTCTGCCAGGCGCTGGTATACAAAACGGACTTTTTCCCGGCTTACTGTGTCTCCAAAGAAGGTCACATCAGGCTTCAGGATTCCACCACATTTACGGCAGGCCGGGACTTGGAAATTGTGCACCTGCTCATCCGTCAGGAAGACATCCCCATCTGGAGCCACACCAAACGCTTCAGCCTTCCAAGTAGGATTCAGAGCTTCAAAGTGCTCCTGGAGCTCAGAACGCAAGATTTGGTCTCCACAGGCCAAGCAGAAAACCCTGAAATTCACAGCAAAGTCTTAATGGAGAGTTTCATGTCAGCTGAAGATCTGGAGACTCTAATTCGTTCCTTAGGAGGCCTGTCATGATTTTCCAAATTTATTTACCAAATAGTATGGGTCAAGGAGATGTCTTTCTGCCTCTGATTGTTGCTTTGTAGGAATGCTCTAGAGGAAGTGCTTTGAACCCTGCCGTACATCCTCTCTCAGCACGTGCTTTTTCATCTGGAAATTTTGGGTGATTCCAGCCAGGCTGTGATGGCCCTTCTCCAGTCCATGCATCCCATGCAATTCTGGCACTATCCACTCTGCTTAAGGTGGATAATCCTTGCATCCTCATGATCCCCTTGTTCTCTTTACTAAGAGGACGTTTGCTGTACCAAGGAAAGGGGAAATGGGTGCAAGCTTCAAGGAAAGCGATCCAATTAATGCTTCAAAAAAATGGAGTGGGGGCCATGTTTCTTAAATACCATGCTGTGAACAGCACTGGGTTGCGATCTTTTTCTCCACCCCAGCATAACACCAACTTTGTGTGTGTCATCTCCAGGCACATAGCACGGACATTTTGCCTCCTTTCTCAGCAGCTGACACTGCAGCTGCCTGTCAGTCACCCACTGACCAACCCCCTTGTGCCAGCAGCTGTACCTGTGTGTGCAGCCGTGCAGCTCCGTCATGCGCTGGCTCCCAGCTTTGGTGTGAAGGGCATCCACGTTCTGGGTCACCAGCCAGTGTAGCTTGCCCAGCTTCTCCCAGTCTCTTAGTACCAGGTGTGCCTTGTTTGGCTGGTGCGAGGAGAACTGGGGCCAGCCCACGAAGTTCCTTGCCCAGTAGCGCTGCCGGGCACTGGCGCTGCGGACGAACTCAGCGTGCTGGACGGGCCGTCTGTCTGTCCTGGCGTAGAGCCCAACGCCCTCAGAGCGGTAATCTGGGATCCCTGACTCCGTTGAGATTCCAGCTCCAGTCATTACAAACAGCCTCTTGGAGTTAGAAACAAAGCGCTGCAGCTCTTTCACTTTCGCAGGATTTGGGGGAAGACAGGCTGGCACGAAAGTCAAGTTTGGAGAGGCTCTGGATACAGAATGGGATCTGAAATGATGCAGTCTGATGGCTCTGAAAACTCCAGAACACTTCCTGGCAGAGAACATGTTCAGCTAAAAGGCAAGAACAGAACACATGGCAGGTAAAAGAAAGTAAAAGGTATGTCCTTAATGCCATTTTCTTGGGATTCTGTGGAAAATGATGCTGGTAAGTAATCTTTGCTCTCTTTTTAGTAAAGAAACAAATTAGTTTGGAAACATTAACTAAAGCCCACCATCCAAAGACAATATGTTCCTTTGGCAGAGGAGAACACTGAGCAATGAGGACAAAGTTAACAGCCCTGACTTGCAGGATTTCTGCTGTTCTATCCTGGTGTGAAGGATGGCTGCCTAAGAGGACTTGTAAAGAGCCCAGAAAGACCTGCGCATGCAAAGCCTTTCCCAGGTATGTGCAGCAGGCCAGAGAGGAAATGACAGGAAGGCCAAGCACCTCACCCCAAAGGCACTGGCTGGTTTCTCCCCAGAAGAGAGCCTTGCTCTGCATTTTTAACAATCTGCCTGCTCCAAATCAGTCTTTTTTATTTACCCCATCCTTTAAATATGTTGTAGGAATGGAGAGAAGAACAACCTTGAAATGTTGTTTTTTCCCCGACAAAGGCCTTGACTGGAGTTACTCCTGTGTGGTGTGTTTTGGTTGGTTTGGTTTATTTTTAAACAAAGGCCTGGTGCAGTACAGGCCTTGAAGTGGGACTGAAGATGATGAGGGCACTGTCTAAATGCCTCTGGCACCTCCTCTTTTGTGGGTGCCACCTCTCCAGAGTCAGTGGGGAGCTGGAGGGGTACTGCTTTGCTTCTCCAGTAGACACAGGGGCTTTCTGAGAGAGGAGGGATCATCCAAAGTGTGTGGGGCAGAAGGAACTGCCTGGCAGGTAGGGATGGGAGGGATACCCTGCTTTGAGGGAGGAATGACATGCCCTGCTGGGGATGGGCAGGATGGCTTTGCTGATTAAGTAGTGTGGAATTGTGTGCAGGACCTGTTGAGATACGACTGGATGGGTTTGGACTTTGATTTTGTTTGGCCTTTCTAGCAGTCTGAAGTTCTTTCTCCATTTCACAATTTTAAAACTATTTTTTCTGGGCCTCTCTGTGGTTTTGCAAAGAATGTACAAAAAGCTTTGAAAGCAACGGTCCTGAGAATTGACTGGTATTTCTGCCTCCCTAAATCTCCCTAAGCAGGGGGGCTCATACAAGATGTAGAAGATGGAGGAAGAATTTTATTTACTGATAAAAGGGGACGATCTCCTGAACACCTAAACTTCAGATGTATTTAAATATTGCTCCATTTACTGTAAGACCTAGTGCTTGGGGGCAACTGGGGGCTTAGATACATCTGAGGTTTAGGTGTTCAGCTCTAAGTATTGTGATACTAAATTCATGCTAGTGGCAAGGAGTAGATTTGGCTCAGTTAGTCTTCAGTTCTCAAGGCTTTTTGTCATCATCAGCTGAAATGGAGGGAAGATTGGACAGACGCCATAGTCTGAATTACTTTTTGTATCTAAGCAGTGATTCTATTTGCAATGATTTTCGCTTTGTTTTACTGTTTAGCAGGAGTTGTGCTGGGCATTCCCGCTGAAGAGGTTTAATTTCCCATACAAATTAATTAGAAGATACAAAGTCTCCCGATGAATTAATTTGCTTTGCGAGCAACTTGTGTCATGATGCTCCCCACAGGCTCTTAAGCCAGTTTGATCGTAATTAAATTGCTTTAACTGATGAAAACTGTTCATTCCTGCCCCTTACCATCAAAGATCTCTCAGAAGGAAATGTTCAGAGGAGAAATGAAATAGAAATGTAACAGGGGTTGGGCCACAAGAGAGAGAAAGCAAAAATTACAGATACATTTGAAAGCTGCTGTGAACCAGGTAAGGACTGTGAAAGAGAGAAAGTTAAAGGACAGAATATTTCCTGTCAAATACAAAGCTGCTTTTAAAATGAAAGCAGATTTAAAAAAAACCCAAAACAACCTACTGTACATAATAAGTGAAACTCTTTAAACGTACCTACGGAGATCTGAGGCTAGAGTTTGTTTTTAGCACACACCCAAGATGCTCCACCGAAAAAGATCAGGCAAGGTTAAGGTGGAAGACAAACAGGATCCTACAAACGGCTACAGGCCAGAAATCTAAAGGGACTCCCACGTCATCTGCACTCCCATGTGTCTCTTTTGCTGTGATAATGGCGGAGCGGGGTGACCGCGTAACCGAACCCGTCTAATGAAATAAGAGAGATGCGGTGAATAACGCTGAAAACTCACCTTTCATGGTGCAGCCGTGCCCGGCCGCGGAAGGAGAGGGCTGGCCTGCCGGAAGGGGAGCCCTCTGGGAAATGTAGTTCACGGGCAAAAAACAAGCCCTAAGCACAAAGACTACAATTCCCATGC
>VXBT01008772.1:119713-162582 GCA_013400235.1 Oriolus oriolus | reverse complement strand
CTGCGCCGTGGGGCTCGGGCCGCGCCTGCCGGCGTCCGGGGACGTGTCGCTCCCCGCACACTGCGCCGGCCATGCCGGCTCCCCGCCTCCGCCCGCACCCGGGCCCCCTCGGCTAGGCTGTCCCGGGGCCGCCGCCGCTCGCCCGCGGCGAGGGCAGGCGGTGGCTATCCCGGCCGGGAAGGGCGCCCTGCGCTCTTGTGCCCGGAGCAGCGTGGAGCATGCTCGGGTTTCAGCAAACACCTCCTCCCCTGCCCCGCCGCAGCCTCTCCAGCCTGTTCTTGGGCGAGATCTGAAGTTTGCGCTGGTATGGAGTGGGGAGCCCTCGGGGGTAAGCGGAGCCCAGCCGGGCTCGGAGCTCATCCTCGTCCTCCCTCTAATTCTCCCAGGTGTGCTGCATTATACGGTTTCCCAAAACCGTGTAATGGAGAAATGTCAGGCAACTGGTCTCAAGGGAAAGATCTAGAGAATTTGAATTCCTTTGGTAGCAGACCGGAAAGGGTGTGGATATGCCAAAATCCCTTGTGCTCTGGGAGGCATTAGGGCGACTGAGTTCCGCTTATGAAACTGATTAAATCAGACACTGGGGAGGGGCTGTGATCCGTTACTTCCATCCTACCTTTAATAGAAACCAGACATTCTGTTAACATATAGTCCAAGAAAATTGCGTGTTTATTCCTGGACCTGGAAGCTCATATTATGGTGCTGGCATAAAGCTAGTGGTTACACCTTCAGAAAACAGACTTTGAATTGGACTAATAAAACTTATGGGGCAAGGAGTCCATCTGCCGCGTGGCTTCCTGGTGAAAGGTGTGCCCACGAAGGATTCATCCTTGGGAAGTGAAACTGTACCCTCTGCTTGGGTAAAGTAGCTGTTAGTGGAAACAGAATTAATTTCTATTGCAGCTTCTTCTCGTGGTTATTGTTCCTTTAAGTGGAGACAGCCCTGTTTACCTTTTCTCATATCCCTCATTCTGGTTATCTGTTGGAGATTTGGTGCAAGATCCCAGCATGTTCAGGAATGCATTGCTAGTCAGAACAGGATTCACCCAGTCTGTGTATTGACTTGCTGAGTGGCCCTTCAGGGTGAGCCTGCAGGTCTGTGTAGGTCAGTTTAGTGTCTCACCAACATGCTCTTGAGTAAACCATGGGAGCTGTACTGTGCCCACTGCAACATTTGCGTTCCTGAACAGTAGTAGTGTGACTTCCCAGTTGTCAGAATAGGCTGCTGCAGTTTCTTAACATTTTTTCTTTCCTCTGTAGGAGGATTAGAGGTGAACTGCAAAGAAATCGTGAAAAAGATCTGAATTTGTGCCTGGTTTGTTCTTCTGAGCTCTGAAGTGTATTGGGTCAACCAAAAGTTGAAATTGTGATCTGACTTTGAAAATAGAGCTTTTAGTCTCAGCAACTTCATTTCATGAAGTCTTAATTACACTGCGTCTGTCTCAATTTTTGTGCGGCCTTTCAGACTGGACAAGATCTAATTAACAGTAAGCAGCTGAACAAAAAAAGCGTGGCCCTTTCTCTCTCTAAGCTTTTCTGTGGTGTACAGAATTCACCACAGAAAAGCACACCAGCTGTTTTCCCTCTGTGAATCATTGTTAGCTCCAAAATGTCACACTTACTTCTCTAAAGCCATTCACCTTGGGATGCACACATAATGGAACAGTACTGTGCTGATACAACTCCCCTGAAATAAGTCAGACTTCAGAATGTGAGTGTTGTTTGTTTTTCTTTCCTCATTATCTACGGGTGGATTATCGGAGTTGTGGATTAACTGTGCCATGGATACAGACGTCTTCACTGGCTCTGTCCAGAGTCAAGCTGGTTAGGCAGGACTTGTTGGTTCAGGCACAGTGCCATATGGACAAAGCTGCTCTGCTTCCAGGGACAGTTTTGGCCCAAAAGGAGTTTGGTTTTGAGCTGAGACTTGCAGGTTCAGAGCTGATGTCAAGTAAAATCAGCTCAGATACTTCCACACCTCACTTTGGAATCTGTGGTGCAGAAATAAGCAGTGAGTGAAGGGCCTTGCTGGGCATGAGGGAACCCCTCACAAGGACCATTAGTGTGTCTGTTCTTAACTCCCTGCCTTTATTGAAAATCTCTTCCCTCTTCCTAGAGCTGGAGGATTTGATCAGTGTGTACTTGTGCACCGTAAAATGGAGGTCCAGAGGTATTTCAGTTTCGTACTTGGACTAGAGAGGTTATGAAACATATGAGAATGGATTTGTCTCGTTTTGGGGATTCATTTGGGGTTGATGAAAGTCTTCATTTCCTTTTTCCCCCTCCCCCAGTGTTGAAGAAGCTCACACAAGAAACTTTCTGCAGGCTGGAGCTCTGCACCCTGTTGTTCTGGGGGAGCCTCTGTGGCACAGGACACACAGTCCTGGGGCTGGGTGTAAACTAGAACAGCCCATGGTGGGAAGGGGGAGATAAGCAGCTGGCCAGGCTTGTCCAGATTGTCTCCATCCAGTCTCTCTAAGGAAGCGTATTTTGCGGATTTGCTTGGAGTCTGACAGGAAGTTTGCTGAATGAGTTTTCTGCAGTGCTGTAGATTGGCACAGAGAGTACGGCTTTGTCCTAAAGAGTGAGAATTCTGACTTGGGGCTCTTGCCCCTTTCAGGGGATTGCCAAAGCACAGCTTCCAGCGCAGAAGTGACTGTCCACACATACTTGCTTCAGACAACCTGAGACACTGAATGAGATGTTGAGTTACTGGTTCTGTGGTGCTACCTTGTTTGAGTAGTATGAGGGAACAGATCCATTAGGATCTGCTTGTTGCAGAGGAAGAAACCTAATTTGTGTCATGTATTTATGGTGAGAGGAGTAGGAGAAGAGAAACTTTACATTTGCTTTAGTCAGATACTGTTTAATTTTGACTCCACAAGTTTTTTACAGCCTTTTTCTGAAAGGGGTTGTTTGCAAATACTACTGGGAAACCTTTTGCTGACTCCAAACAGAAATGCTGTGGCTTTTAAAAGCTTTCATTTGATGTCTTTGAAATTCTCACTTCTCTGCTGCTATTTTTTTAAAAATAGTTTTCAAAGGCTTCAGAGATTTTTAAACTGGATTTTGCAATCAAAACAGCATTCACTGGAGCTTGTAAAAGGTGTTTTACAAAGAAGTTATATCTGTTTAATGGGGACATATTTATGGCAGTGTTTTGGCTGTGCATGTAAACTGGACTGTGAGCTGCTTTTCTTAGGTGTGCTTGCTCACTTCTGGAAGGATTTTTCTTTTGCGTAAGATTTGTCTAGCAATTTTGCTTCAAAATTCTGGGTCCAAGGTTCAGTGGCTCAAGAGATTTTGCTTTAGAAGTTGTTTCCCTCTGTTTTAGGAACTCTAATCCACCCTCTCTGCAATGCTTAATCCCCTCAAGATTGACTTTAAAGGGAGCAGTCTTGCCATTGATTTTTCATGGGAGTGTGGAGGAAGGTGCATGTGTTTCCATCGGTCATCTGTCCTAACATTTGGAAGATTGCTGTGCTCTGCAGGGCGTTCCTGTCTGTCCCTCTCCAGAGGGGGATGCTTGCCTGTTTCTGACTCAGTTCCTGTAGTTTGGGAGTCATATGCTGTGGGTTTTGGGCCCACTTGACTAAAAGTTTACTGTGAAATTGCTCGTGGTCAGCTACGCCCAGGAAATGGTATTGAGGGGAAGCACTGGTAAAGTAATTTGGTGTCTTGGCTTTCTACTGGCTCAGATTTCTGAGTCCTTCCTGCCGCTGGGTGAGAAGGCTGTAAACAGAACTAATGCTCTGCACAGTGGGGTTCTGACTTGTTTCAGCTCCTTAGCTGTTGTGACCCCTCGTAAAACAGGGACTTCATTGTCCTGAGCAGCTCAGACAGGGAGTCCTCTGCCTCAAGCAGTGTGCGATGCAGAGAGAGGCTTCTTTTCTTGTTGCTGTATTTCCATGGAAAGGCTGGACTCTGCTGTCTTTAGCTCCTTTGTCCCTCATGGGAGAGGTCAACTTATCCCAAGTGTTCAGCTGCCCTCCTGGTTAAAACTGATCCTCCGACACCATCTCTGCCACTAGAGAAACAAATGGGAAACTTCTCATACATCTTCAGCTCTCTCTCTCTCTCCTTTTTCTTTCATTCTCAGGGAATCATGATACTTCAGTTTCTCTGGACCCCTTTTTTCCTCACCTCTTGCCCTTTGGAGTCTATTTATTATATGAAACAAGTTGTGAAATGGTAGAAATGACAGCTAAAATTCTAAAGTCTGGCAGCAGAACAAGGACTAATAATGCACCGGTATTTAGATCAGAGTTGGTTTTCTGATCTGCTGCTAGGACAGACAGATAAATCCCTTAAACTGAAACTCTGTTAACTAGAGGGAGGAAAAAGCCTGTCTATGGCCACAAAACAAATCTGTTTGAATCGAACTAATGTGTTAGTTGTGATATCCAGAATCTGCTGCAGCTTTGGAGACAGCCAGAGTAGATTCTGAATGCAGTTGTGTGCGCTAGTGGAAAATCAGCGCGAATGAATAGGATCTCTGGTCCCAGTTTCCTGCTGTGGTCTCAGCCTATGCTTCCCTCTTTGTGTACTGATCCTGTGTGTCCCTTTTTGTCTGATGCGGAAGCTGTTAATGAAGATGCTCTTCTGTTCTAGCTGCATTAAAGTGAGACATTGTCTGTGGGAAGCTTTCTCATGCTGTGAAAAGATGATGGGGTTTAGGGAATGAGCTCCTTGCTCACTTTAGGCCTGTCCTAACTAACTGAGGTTTAGTAACAAGCCCTGGAAGTACAGGTTATTATGACTGTTAGGATATTGCATTTTAAAATGATAAGTAGGGAACTGTCTCATCTGTGGCAAGATTACTGCATCCAGTAGTTCAGAGTAGAAGCAAGAAGTGGCACCATTACTTTCCACTTTGGTTGAAGTTGAATGGGTTAGAGAATAAGTTGTGAAGTTGTGATCTCAAATTAGTTTCACCTGATTTAACTGCTGGCTGCTGAGGTGTTCCCTGTGGCTGTCACCCTTCCTTGTGTCCACAGTAACTGTTAACTCGGTCAGCAAGCTGATTCTCCTCAAAGTAATTTTTTTACATGGCCAGTGGACTGGGAAGTGAAGCCACCTCTTTCAGCTGTGGGTTATATTTAATATAGCATAAGGTAACCATTTATCCACAGCCTCAAAAATGTACCCTAACTTAAGGCATGTCGTTTCTCTGTGAAACACTGGTAATTACTCCTTACCTGCAACGTGTGGTTAACGTTGGTTGAGATCTTTGTGTTTCTGAAATAAGCTTCCAGTTGAAAAGCTTCTTTCAAGCTTTTCTGGTCACCATTGCTGGAAAAGTTTACAGTGGCAAGTTTGAATTAAATTTACAAGTTTTTATTCCTTTCTCAGCCCTGTTGAATGTTCCCTCTCCACCCTTCTGATTGCTCATCCTTTCTTCATCCCCCATTATGACAGACTGTGAGTAGGGAGAAAAGATTTCCTTTCCCTTCCAAGTTCCCCACAGTAGCTCTACTCTGGTCTTTGCCTTTACCACAGAGTGTCATGAAGTCATTCAAAGAATGTTGTATGCTAAAGATACACCATAAAAATAGGAGATGGGTGACTTTCTCATACCGGTTTTAGCTGTTTTTCCCATTCATGCTCACTCTCTTTGCAAATGGCCCCAGAGCAGCAGCTACCAGCTTGCTGGGGATGGTCTCCCTTGGCTGATGGGTGTTAAAACCCATGCTCTCTCATCTGTGCATGTGTATTTTTAAATCCCAGTGAAGCAAACGAAGTAGAAATGGCAACTGGAGTGCTGTGGAACAAGTTTGGTGTTGGTGTTTTCGGTTACAGGAACTGAGTCCCTGAGGTTTTGTGTTTGTGCTGTTTAGGAGTCTGGCAAACTCTTTTTCTGCTTGCACAAATGCAGCTTTTCTTGTAGCAGACAGTAACTATTCTGAATTTACATGGGAAATTTATATAAGCAGTTTGAGACAACTGTAAACTGAGGAGCCAAGAGAACTTACGGCAGGCCACAGGGGGAGGCAGCCTGCATTGTTAGTTCTTGGCTCCTTTTTTCATGAGCTGGACTGTCTCTACACTGTGAACAAGTACAGTTCAAGTTATTTAAATGATGATGAGATAGTCTGAAGTTGTCCAATGCAGCTTGTCATGCCACTTCTCACAGCGTTCTTATTACCATGTGCACATTTGCGTGGATGGCTCTGCCGGGTGAGGTACTGAGTATCTGGCTGGCGACATGCAGTGGAGTGTAGCTTGATTTCTTGTGGTTTTTTACTGTTTGTTGCACACGTTTAAAACGCTAACATTTTGTAAATCATTTGAAGAACATCAGAAAATAATTTCATCCAGGGAATAAACCTTCTGAATGACACTCTGCATTGGGAATTGTGCTTTAAATGGCCCAGCTATAAATCAGAGTATGGGGGCTCCAGGAATAAACCAGTCCCATGTTTTTGTCACAGAACTGAGCTGGCAGACAGAATTAATCCTGTGTCTGTCTGGATGCCTCACAGGATCTTGCTTTATTTCCACTGCTTCAGAGGGGGGTGAACAGAGAATTTCACTTGGTGCTATGAGGAAGTTTGTGGTGGTTCAAGGATTGTGATTAAGCTAAATTTTAATAAGAATAGGAGGTGGTAAAAGAAGCCAGAGGTAGAAAAAGGTCATGGGCAGGAGGGCTGTAAATAATTTGCTGTGGATTAGGGGCTTAATGTTCCCTTGTTTTATCCTCTTTCATGGTTCTAAACAAGTTCGGGGCTTCTCTGTGAAAAGGTTTGTTTTGGGTTGAAACCACTAATTTCAGCTGGGTCAGACAAAAAAGCCTAAGGCTAACTGCATGTCACTTGAGGTTACTGGTGCCCCACAAGCTGGAATAAGATGATGGCTTGGCTGGTCTCTGCTGCTCATCTTGTCTGACCATTAGTTGGATCTGCTGCTCCCCATTTCTCAGCACCAGCAGCTGCCTTGGGACTAGGTTTGGTTGGTTTTTTTTTTTTTTTTTGCTGCTAACAAATGACCCCTTTTGGGCAGAGGTGATCCCCAAGAGTAAGGTGCCTAGAGTAGTACTTCTGGTTTGAAGCTCCTGTTCATTGTGGTTTCATGTGGGGGACTTTTTTCGGGCTGTGTAGGCCTGGTCGGGCAGTGTGACACACAGCTGGAACTATTCTGCCTGGCTGTGAGCAGCTCCAGCAGTTAGACAGGATCCCTGCAGAGAGCTGGAGCACTGGGGGAGGGAACAAAATGCCATTTCATCCATGTCATGAAATCTCTTATCAGTGGCCAACTCAGTGTTGTGAGTGGGTGAGCTGCATTGGCCAGGAGAAGCTGCCTTTTATTTCTGCTGTGAAAGATGAGGAGCTCAGCACTGTCAGTCAGGCTGAGAGCTGTGGATGGCTGTGTGGAGTTTGAGATCAATTTGTCAGTCAGGTTCTTATAACCCTACACTTGTAGTTTTCAATATATCCTGCTTGTGCTTAATCTGAGATTTGCTGCTTGGCTGTCCTGAGCAGTTTGCTTGGGCAGTGCCTCACAGCTGCTCTGGCATGCTGCTCCTGTACTTCTTAACTGCCTAAATCCAGTGCCTCCAGCACCTTCTGTCTTGGGGTCATGCTTAAAAGCCTTGGTGTGAGTTAGAGAGAAAATCTGTTAGGTTATAATTCATTTTTCTGCAAGGGTTTGTTAAGGGCTTTATTTGTTGGATGCTACTTTCCCATCAAATGTGAGGGAGAAATCTACTTGAAAGAGATCACCACAGTGTGGCTGTGGTGATGTGAAGCTCTGAAACCTTCTGGGCTGTTTGGATCTGCTGGAGCCCCCTGATTGTATTGCTTGGGTCTGGAAAATGCTGTATGTGGGATGGGAGGGCCAGTGGGATGGGAGGCGTTTGGAGCAATGTCTCTCTGGTGTGGTCCTGTCCTTACAGGGTTGGGAGGCTGTTTGCTGGGGAGGAGGGGTTGAAGGAAGGGGCTGGGGGTGGTGCAGGGAGGAAGCTTTATGTAATTCTTGGCTGGCTTTTGAATAATTGTTTTAATGAAATGGAATGCAGTGTATTCAGTACTTGCTTGGCAGAAACANTTTTTTCCCTCTCTTGGAGCGGGGAAAGGAGTTGCAGTTGCTCTATTTTCCAGCTGCTTTAAACACTTAGGCTTGGATTTGTCACGAAGATCGAAGTGGAGTATCGTTCTTGATGAGGGGGCAGTTGCACTGCTGTGCATGTGTGGGAAGTTGTCTTTGTACCTTGGATGTGTAAGTGGCAGGGCCTGATCCCTGTGTTTCTCTGAGGGCTGTGGATGCCAGTGTGGTTTGAGGTGGAGCAGGTTAATTTTAAAGTACCCAGCAGTAACGGGATGAAAGTGATGTGAATAAGTACATGTCCATTTAAAATATATGTGCATCTAGGTACTTGATAGGAAAATTCATCTCTTTTCCTCTGTGCCCTAGTTCAGAGCATAGCAGGGAAGAACATGATGAGTTGAGACAAAGAAGTCAACTTAATTTTCAGCAAAGCAGAAATGTAGGCACTGGGAATCTTGACTTCTTTAGACTAGTGCAAAACAGTCTCTCCAGTTATCTCTGATGATTGTTGACTTTTATCATAGGATTGGTGGAGGAACAATCAGAGATCATGCTGAAACCCCTTTTTTAGAAAGTAATTTGAAGAAGGATTTACTTCATGTACCTCTGAAAGGGAAACTTATTCTCATGCTGCTTCTATTTCAGTATTGCTGCCATTTCCATTTTTGGTCAGTGCTGGAGATCGGTCTCTCTTACTCATCTTTACCTCTCAAAAATCTACTTTCTCTTTGGTCTTTGTAATTTTTTTTTTCCAGTTGCTCTTTTCTGTGGTCAAGAGTTCTCTTGTGAGTAACAGCCTTTGGTTGACAGAATAAAATTTTTCTTTATCAAATAACAACAGCTTGTGTTCAGGGCACTGAGACGCTGTCATGCGTTTAATTGCTTTATTATACTGCTCTTGGTAAAAAATCCTCACTATTTCTCTTGCTGTTGCTGAAACAAGCAAGACACTTGTGACGAGTACTTGTGTCATGATGCCAGATGACAGGTAGAATGACAGGTCATCTACCTTCTCGTGTAGGAAGAGATAAGAAAACCTTAAACATTCTCCAGCTCTTCTCCATCCACTGGCTCCAATATACTCCAGTTCTAAAAATGTTTGTTTTCTGTCTAGATTTAACAATTTTCTTTCTTTCAGTGGGCCAGTGCCATGACATTGTGAAACTCTTGAGCCACATTCTTCTGCCAATACTAAAAAAAAAACCTGAGCTCTGCAGCTGTAGAGCCATCAGCAGTCTCCATCAAATTGCCACCCACATCTCCCAGACTGGACCAGGGGACCAGTTCCCACATTCATTTCTGAAACACTGTCCTCTTTTCATTCCCAGAAGCTGCTTTTAAAGCAAAAAGAAGCTGCTTTTCACTAGATTTTTAACTGTGTGCTTCTTGGCCCCTTGTACTCTGTTATCTTTCAAAACTGTTGCTTGCCTCTGTCTGCAGTTACTTGGGTTATTTTAAGTTACAGCGCAGTGCTCATCAGACTGAAAGCTTAATTTTAAAATTTTCTACCTATTATAGTTATAAGTAGTACCAAGATCCACATGACTGAAAAATGTGAAATATTTTGTTGTCATTTCTCCTCGCCCTGTTCTGTGAGTTTACACTGTGCTTTTGGCAGTGCTTTGTCAGTTGTTGGTGATGACTTACGCTTTTTGGCTTACAAAGAGTTCAGTGTTGCTTCCAAGTCTGCTCCCACCCTGTTGCAGAGAACCCTTGCAGAAATGAAAACTTCTTAAAAGAAACATCCACCATTTTGAGAGTACTTCCTTAGTAATTAGATTTTTAACAAGCCAGTTAAACCACATATGACATTTGACACAAGTTCCCATTTTAAAAAAAGGGAAACAACCCACTTCAGAGTGGTTGGCAGGTCAAGCCAGCAAGTCTTTATTTATGTCTCAATATGCTAACTTTTTATCGGGTGAGATTAGATGGGACTTTTTATCTCCTTATTGACACAGGCTTTTGCAACTTGAGATACCTTGGTTTTTAAGGGTAGATTTGCATTTGTTGAATGTTCTTTGCATTTATGCTCTCGGGAGATATGCTTGTTTCTTACTGAATGGGAAGTTGCTGAAGCTAATGAAAAGTATACTTTTCAAGGACCAAAATCTGTCAAGTCTGCATTCTGATATCCCATTTAAGAGCCTTCAGGATGGAAATGCCTCAGTAAGACTGTACTAAATATGGATATGATTACAGAATCTCTTTAGTGTACCCCTTCTTTATTACTGGAATCCTCCTTTTGCTGGTAGCCAGGGCACTCTACGTCTCATTGGCAGAATTTGTCCGTCTAATGCTTTTAATGAATTCAGAATTCTTCTAATGAATTCAGAATTTACACTAGTATTTCAGTCCTTTATTTCATCATCTTTATGTGTGTCTCAAATTTTGTAACTGGCACTTTGCCTGGATGGGTCTATCTTCAGATCTGTTTATGCTGCTTGGATCGGATTTCCACAGCTTAAAAGATGCTATTTTTTTCCCCCTCAAGTTCCATGTCTATTATTGCATAACCATGCAAATCCTACTCTTCCCTTTATTGGTTATAGGGTCCAGATGCTTTCCTGTTTCTGTTACTTTTGAAAAGGCAGATAATTAACTTGGAATGTGCAAGCTCTGACAGTATTTTGTCTGCAACTGTGTCCAAACCCATTTTAACATATGCCGATGGAGAAGAACACAGGGATCTTGAGCAATGCTGTTATTGACTGTGGTTACCTGTGTGCTGCTCTGGGGTGCCTGAGGTGGTGGTCCTGCTGCTGGTTGAGTCAGTACAAGGGATTGCTGCTGCTGAAGGGGGAGATGGCTTTACTTTTACTTACCTTTTCTCCTTCTGTGCTCCCTGTTTGGACGTAGCCCTGCTTGCTGACTGCTGTGCTCATCTCTTTCCTGACCCAAAAGAAGACAGTCAGCTTTTTTTCAACTGGGTGTATGTTCTGTTGGACTGGTTCACAGAAGGGTCTTGTGAGAGCCAGAGCCTGCACAAGTAAGTGGCAGCAGCACATGTCTGGAAGAGAGAGTAAAACCTCTCCCTTTTTGGCAGTGGTGAGCTGTTAGTTTGCCTTTCTGCATCTTATGAAACTGTATCCTTCACTCCAGGGTGCTCACTGTCCAGTGGAACTCCTGTGCTCTGTTGTACTGTAAACGCTGATGTAACATGTTTTCCTTCTCTAGATGGGTTAGAATCAGCAGTTACCAAATTATGATCTCCAAGTTGACAATTGCTCTACAGCTGTTGTGAGGGGTCCCTTTGAGAGGTCAAACCCATGCATTTGTAATTTCCACCTGAGGGCTCTGGAGCACAAGCACACCAGGATTGCTGTTGCCCAGAGATTTGGAGACCACTGCTGTATGTTCACAGTGCTGTGATTTGCCACTGTTGATTTCACACTAAGCTACTGCTAAGCTGCTCGGAAGAGTGATCCAGTCGTAGATCAGCACGTGTTGTAACCTCAGTGCTGTTTATGACAACTTTCAGTTACACAAATCTCAACCAAATACCAACACAGGGCTTAAAAAATGCCCTTGTCTACCCTTTTTTCAGTGGGCATGTAGGAGGTTGCTTGTTGTAGTTGGGGTACTGCACACCTGTGCACTCAAGCCTTGAACTTCTGTTTATGCCCTTTACCAGTGCTGTGGTTTAAAATCCACAGTGTCTTGTTTCCTGCTGGTTCTGTTCTCATCCTTCGGCTCTTTGTCTAATGGACATCTCCTTTGTACCAGATTTGTCAGATGTTTGTAGAATGGCAGAGCTGTGTTTTGACCTAGTGCTTGTGGAGTAGCTGCACGCTGGTGTAGCAGGAAGGGTCTGTTTCCTCAGATGGCTGGCTTGGCTGAGCCCCTCTTCCTGTGGGAATACAAGGGAGTTGGTATTTTGTCCAGAGGCCTTGGCCCTGGAAATTTTCCCTGAGGGGTCAGTTCAGTGGCTGCTTGTTTGGTGTTCATGAATATTTTTTTTTTGTTTTGGCAGAGGAGAGCAGATCCTGTTGGACTCCTTCTAGAAACTTTCAGAAGGAAGCCAGCAGCAAATTAAAATTCTTATGACATGCACAAGAAGGGTTAACTTAATATTTTGCATGCATAAGGATAAATAAAGGACTAAAAAAGACAGTGTATTGGTTACTAGTGTTTTTGGGTTTATTAATTTTTTTTCCCATCAAGAATGTTGGCTAAAATCTAGCCCAGGTCAGTACTGAGGTGTTAACTGTTTAGTTGTTTGTGTAAAATGTTTACACTCGCTCCAGTCTGTTCCTCCCACCAAACTGGCCAGGATGCCATTTCTTTCCTTTTTGTGCAGAGCAATGTCCCTCGCTTAAGCCTGAGCCAACTCACCTCCTTCTCAGAGACAGTTGGGTCAGGATTGGCCATTTGCTATTGTCTTTGTCTGGGACTTCCTGGAAATGCTTGAGGATGTGTTTGCTGTCAGGCAGAGATCAGAAATAGATCTTGCATAAGAAGAGCCAGTCCAGGAGAAGACTGTCAGAGGCTGTGCTTACCATCCTTGGAGCCCAAAGCTGTTTCCAATTTCATAGCTGACACATGGGGAGAGAAATGGAGACTCTAGTTTCTGCAGATAGTTGTTCCTTGTGACCTTTTACAGGGCTGGCTATAACTGCCTGTTGAACAGCAGTCAATTTGCTTCCAAAAGGAGAGGATTCTGACAAAAGACTTGGTGGCAGGTGGAGCTCATAGCAGACTGCAGATTCAAGCTGAGAAATTCCAGCTTAAATATTTTTAGTACTGGCCTGAGAGTCGGATTTGCTTTCAATTCTGATGTAATGTGGACTTGCCATGTTACGTGGGGCTGTTAAGGGCTGCATCTCAGTTCTCCATTTCTGAAAGGTACATTTATTTTGTGCTGTCAAGGAAGTGAGGATTCTGATTTGTGAGCTTCGGTGGGATTCAGGTGCAGTGGCTGCAGACTTTACTGCCTGCAGTTGCCTCAGGCCACTGCCAGTTCTATCAATTCAAAATGGAATACCTGGTGATTCAAGTTTAGGGTGTGGAGGTGTGACTGAAACATGTGACTGAAAAAGGCTTCCATGTGATAAGTGCTGTAACTTGTGGGTAGGGATAATCATCTGAGGACAGTGGTACTTAAATCATAGTTGTCTGAATCCCTGGAGGTCAGGAGCTGGAGTAGTGGGTAAGGCGTAAGGTAAGGGTACATCTGTGGGAAGCGTTTTGCGCATCGCCTTGTGATGCTTCTCTTGTGCAATCTCCAACTTCTCTGTCCAGTGAAGCAGAGCCCAGCTTTGTGCTCTTCAGCATTGTGCAAATGTTGAGGTCAGTTCAACTTTTGCACGTGCTGTGCCACAGGATGTGCTGCAGCTGTGATGTGCAAGCCTTTGACAAACTTTTCCTCATTCTCCTGAAGATTGTTCATAGAGCAGTGGAAGAATTTTTTGACTGCGCTTGTAACAGCTTTGGAAATGGTTTCCTGTTATTCAGGACTCTGACAGTCTCGTGAATCTAGGTAGAAAGGAACCATACAAGGGATTATTTTCTGTTTTAGCTTCACACAGCCACGAATCTCTGGAGCATTTAAGGCTTGTGTAGCTGGATCTGGCATTCTCAGGAGCCTTGGGCAGCTGTGAAACTGAAAACGGATTTGTTTAGTAAACTGGAACATGAATTCAGTTTTAGACAGCCAGTCTTAGCATAGGGTGTTTTTTCTTGGCATGGGCTGTTTGCGGCTCAGGACTATAAACAGAGGGATGTAAATATAAGATGTCTCTTTTCACTTCAAGTGTGGAGAAATCCATGCTATAAAAAAGAAGATGCTGTATGTGGNCCGATCCAGCACTTCTGGAAATGAGAAATAAACGGGAGGACACACCTTTGGGAGAGAACAGCCTCTTAAAGTAGCTGTCACAGTGCTGCTGCTTAGTTTGAGTGCTCCTCTTGGAGGCAATAGGTGAGGAATACAACAGCCAACCTTGCAGGGTTTGTATGGCCTTGCTTTCCTCTATGCAGTCCTTAGATCTTCCGTGCCAGTAAGAGTTTGTTCTTCTGGTGTTTCTGTTGCCAGCTTTTGAGTATGATAGGCAAGGCAGTGGAGTGGACAGCTGAGGTTAATTTGAAGAACTTCCAGAGGCTACACTTGGTTTTAGCAGCTTTTTGTCTAAAAACCAAAAAAACATATTCAAACCATATTTTTTGTTTCTCTGGAGCATCAGGTACATCCCTTCTGAAAGGAGAAGGGACATAAAGCACAAATCACTTTCAGTGTAAGGATGCTCAGCACACTTGTGACATATTGAGGAATATTTATCGCTGGCCACGAAAGCAGTTATGTACCTTGTGAGGCTGCCATTATCTCAGCCATCTAATGAACTGTTCTGAGACAGTGGAAAGGGGATGGAAGTTTTGATAAGGAAATTGGAGAAAGACAGAATAACGACATGTTTCTCTTTTGTAGGTGGTGGTTCATTTCTCTCATTTTAAGCTGGAGTCTAGTTTAGTGTTCAGAGAGCTAAGTGGAAAAATTCTGGTCCTACAGGAAAGTCATTTGTGGTTCCTTCACACAACTT
Organism: Oriolus oriolus; assembly: GCA_013400235.1. Taxonomy (NCBI): domain Eukaryota; kingdom Metazoa; phylum Chordata; class Aves; order Passeriformes; family Corvidae; genus Oriolus; species Oriolus oriolus. Next base: position 148,003 of record VXBT01008772.1, on the reverse strand, counting down.
GGACTGTAGGCCAGGGAATGCTGTGGATTTGTATTGTTTCATCCAGGAAACTGTGCTGACTCAATCTTTAAAGCACTTGCAGTGTCTCTCAGCCAGCACTCTGAGTTGGTGATGCCATGCCCTGTGGATCTAGTTAAGATTAGGTTACCTCCCTGCCAGCTCGGTGATGTGAGTGGAGCCAGCAGCCGAAGGATTTCCCAGCCTGTTGCATCCAAGATGACAAGAGGAGGATCTGAGGTGCTCTCTCAGGGAATGGGGCTATGATTCCCAGGGCCTGCTGGTGTAAAGCTGCACACTGGTCAGCTGGTTTTCCTACAGTGTCGTCGTGTCCTTGAGAGCCTTGCAGCTGCTGGGCTGCACAGGAACCTGCTGGCTCCACGTGATGCTGCCCGGCACTCCTGCACCCTGACTGTGCAGACAAATGCACCACTGCTGAGCCTGCAGGTCTGGGTGTCACAGAAATGTATTCATTTGCAAGGAAGTGATGTGGGCAGTTCCAGGAAGGATCTAGCGGTGACGTTAATGGTTTCACAGCACACGCACACACAAATAGCCCTCCTGCCCATCAGAGGGATCAGGTGGAAGGTCTGAGTTCACATGATGGCTTCTGTTGGGTTTTTGTGGCATACAGAGTTGGCTTATCTTCAGGTCTGTGGTCAGGAGTCTCTGTCGAAAGCTTACTCTTAAGCTCAGCAGCACAAATGAGAGCACCAGTGGGTACGTAGCGTGTGCAGCCCTAGGGACTGGGCCATGTCACAGTTCGGGGGCTGGAAAGCCAAAATACAGTGTCAGCGTAGGCTCAGGTGGAAGCTACAGGTAATGGTGAGGGATGTCTCCAGATTTAAGAGCATTTCAGTTTGAGCTGTCTGCTGATTGCATCTTTTCAGGCTGCCTTTTTTTCTGGTCTACATCTGAGCTGCAGATGAATTACGGGAATCTGACAGGAGGGTAGGTGATTTCTTTCAACTAATGGCAGGATAGGCTGGATTTACAATTTGTTTTCTGGCCTGAGTTTTGAAGGTGAAAGTAGAGCATTTCCCATTTAAAGCAGAAGTTCTATTCGCTTACTTGAACAAGGGCTCAGTTCTGGTATTGGTCTTTTTAATACAGATTCTAAAAGCTGCTTAAGTCATAGAGTGGTTGGAGCTGTGCTTCCAAGAAACCTAATGAGTTTATCTACAAAAACCAAACTAACACCTCAGCAAACTTTTATTGGATTAGTAAGTTCAATTAGTTTAGAACTTGTCTGGTGATCAGCAGGGCAAGTTCCAGGAACAGCCTGGGTTTGCATGCTGGGGAAGGGGGGATCCCTGGGCCTTTCCCTTACACTGACAGTGCGTGCTGGTGTCAGCTCTGCTGGAACTACAGGCAGAGCACTCCAAGGGTTTGCAGTTCATCCTCAAATGTGCAGTGAGTAGTTACTGATAAACAGTTCCTGAAAGTGCTTTACACAGGCTGTATTTGCACACTCTTCTACAACCCCAGGCTTGGGGTGGTAGTAGTGCATGTTCGTTGTGACCAGTGAGTTGGCCACAAGCTCTCCAGCTTGGGTCTCAGTGGTTGGAGAAGGAAGCCACAATCATTGCTGCATCTGCTCATGTGAGACCACATCTCACATTACAGTGTCTTGTCTTTGTTTAGACATTTGCTGATAGTGGTCAGAGCTGGGTGCACAGGCTGCTCTACTGGGCAAGGCTCACTATTTTGGCTGTCAGTACTCCAGTTACGGCACAGAAAGGATTCACGGTGGCTGCCACCACCTGATTTTGACAGCAGTTCTGTCTGTGACAGGATGAATCCATGCTCAGTTTGTCTCTGCAGCCTGGGGTAGCCAGGCATAACTGCTGCTTGGTGGTTGCCTTTGCTGTTAAGCTTTTCAGGAGCACCCACACAAGTTTGTAAATCAGTGCCACAAATGCAAAATTTTCCTAATTTTAAGGGGCGATTTTAGTCTGAAGGTACAGAGAAGCTTCAAAATTTTAATGGATATTGTCTTTACTGTAATTTACCATACCACATACTGATATTAGTTTGGACATTCTTTTTGTTAAGCAGTGACACAAGGCATGACTTGATAATGAGAAATACCTTGATAATGAGAAAGCGCAAGGCTTTAAACATCAGTACATTAAAGAAAGAGCTGAGTGATTTTACTGACCATGCAATCTGAACTTCCTTTAGGCAGATCTGGGCAATGTGAAGTAAAAATCCCAGTGGCTGCTCTGTACTGATACTCCGGCAGTTGTTAGGTCTGGAAAATGGCCTATCTTTTGTGCCTTGAATTTTTGTGTATCTTAAATAACAATCTGCCCCTGCTTCACAAGAAAGCTGAGAACTTTTATGTGTCCTGTGTTCTAACCACTTTCTTGACATATTGGTTAAATTTTGGGAAAACTTTTAAATGTCATGTCCTCAAAATGTTTTACACAGTAAGCCAAGCTATTTTATGTGCTTTCTATATATGTGAACTGGAGAACTTGAGGATTTTAAGAGCATCTAATTGCACTTTGAGTTTTTAAGGTCTCATTTTGAATGTAGCCTTTGTATTTTATTGCTTTTGTAGTCCCTGATCTTTTTGCATTTAAAAGCATTGATTAGAATATAATGCCTTAAGAACCTGTTAATAAACGTCTTTTACCTGGAAGTCAATGCCTGCCTTTACCTGTTCATGATTTTCCTATTTCTGATAAGGCTCTTCCATTTTGCTGAGAAAAATCAAAATGGGAATTCCTACCATCAGTGTTTGGGGTCTCCCTGCGCGTTCTGCTGTCAAACTCCAGGGCAGTGAGAAGTCCTACAGCAAGGCTCCAGCAAGTCTTCTTGATGCAGGTCTTGTAGAGCACTGCAAATACTTCTTTTGAAAGGCTATTTAATAGGATAAATATACCCAGGCTTCCCATTCCTCTGCAGTTACTCACAATGTAAAACTGTCGTGCCAGGGATTGGGTTACTGCCTTGAGCTGTCTCCCTATATGTGAGCTGGAGCTGCATTTACTCCTGGAGGTGGGGGGAAGAAGACTTATTTGAACCTAATGAGATTTTTAAAGTTTGCATTCAGGGATTTTGCAAAGAGGTGGCTCAGATGAGGCTGCCAGCTCAAACTTCAGTTCTGGAGATGCAATTCCCTTCCCCTCATTCTCTTAGGGGACAGCAAAAATCAAGGATTTGAGTTCAGCATCTTGCAGGTATTAAGAAAAAAGGGCTGGAGAATGGTGTGTGATTCTGCAAATGAGAGGTTTGCAATCGTCTTAATGCAGAGTGAGACATGATTAGCATGTGAAGTCCATGTCCTCATTTAGAGCTGCCCTTATGGATATCTTGATTTTTATTTATATTTGCCAGTCCTCTAGGAGTCTTCTGCTGCCTAAACTAGGAAAACTTGTAGCAGTTCTACTTATTTGGATAGATAGAGGCAGGGGGGAAAACAGGGTGCAGGTAGGTGAAGATACCGGTTCTGTGCAGTTGCAGTAGAGGAAATACTGTGGTTTGTGCTCAGGCATCTCATCCTGATTCCCCAGTGTTCTGTGTCTGGGCTGTCAGGGATATGTGGCACCAGAGATGCTGGGGGAGATGGGACTCTATGGCTGAATGCATTTGCTCTGTGTGGTGGCTGGATGAGGAATCCAGTCTCCAGTGCTACTCTATTTCCAGATGTCCCATGCAAGAAGCCGAGCTACAGGCAACGTGTGGTTTGATACATGTGCAGATGTGGCTTTCAGCTGTTGAAAATGAAAGGCTGATATCTGAGGCATTTGAAGTATCTTGCTTCAGTTATGCATCCATTTCCGCCCCAGCAGTAGAGGAGATGTGGAAGAAAATTGACCACCATCCTTTTGATCTACTCATTATATTGATAATGCTGTGATTTGCTGTGTCAGCATGTCTTAATAATCCTCAGTTGTTGAGAGAGATGAACTGCATACAGAAATCCTTTCTCCAGAGGAAAGCAAATTTAGATTTTTCTAAATTGACTCACTTAAAAAAAAGAAAAAGATAAATTCTAAACTGCTTATGAATAGTGGAAAATTATTTACTGCTTGAGGAAAAATTAGCATTGAAAAGCTGCTTGATGTCAGTTGGCAAGTGTGAATTTGTCGATGCCTTGTTGTGAAGGTTTTTCCAGAACTAGTCCATGATGTGTTCCACTTCACTCTGTCACCTTAATCCAAGAGCAATTTTGAGATGCCCAGGAAAGGGGAAGTGAACACAGTATGCTTTGATATGCATGGGAAGATACATCTAAATATATATAAATATATACTTTTCTTTTTAGTAACTTCACTCTACCTATTTAAGGGAGCTGAATGCAGCTCAAATTCCTAGAAACGGGTGCTGATGTATGCATCAGTACAAAGGGGCCCCAGTGTTACCTATTGCTGTTCCAGACCAGAGCAGTGCTGTGATCCCTAGGCTGGTGTTACTGCTCTTTGTCAGACAGACCAGGCCTCTTGGGAAGCTGAAGAATGTGCCCATGGCTGCACAGAGGCTGTTCCTGCTGCAGGATGCTGCATCTGCAGGCCAGCAAGTGCTGACACGCAGTGATGGCGAAGGAGCCTGCCTTGAACCCCTTGGAATGTGTGAGCTGTTCCTTGGCCCATGGAGGTGTGGGCTGGGGAGATAGCACAGCAATGTGCAGTGTAGAACTTGCTCTTTTCAGTGTAGCTTGAACTGGTAAATGGGGCTTAGCCTAAGGATTTGTCCTGCTCTTCCATCTTGGTACTTTGAAGGGACTCTTTCTGAGTCGTTCAATGCATTGGATGTCAGTGTGAGAGTTCTTGACCTGAGCTGTCGAAATGACCAGCAGAACCTTGGCTTTTGCTGGGAATTACCTTGAAGCAATGCAGTTGGTATTAAAGGGCCACTCGTACATATGTAACATATTTGCAGAGTGGTGTCCTAGGTTACAATGTAAGATGTAACCAAAGGTATGTATTCTATTGTCATCTTCACAAGCTGTTAAAGCAGGTGGGGCAATGTTTGTTATCTCCTACCATGACTCATCCCTGATAACTCCCTCCGGGAGCTCTCTCTGTTTAATGGGCAATCAAGGACCCACCATGTGACTCACAGAATTACATCAGTCCATTGTGGGATGCTCTACCCAGGGTGGGAGGAGCCAAGCATTCCCACCTGGATGTAATCTGGGGTTTGGAACAGCACAAACAGCCCTTACCTACTGGACTCCCAGAGGACAAGAGTTACCGTTGGACCTTCAGGTGAAGACTGGACCCTTTTTTCTACAGGATCACTGCTTCAACAGGACCATTTTATCTGGACTGCTACCAGCACCCTGACCAACAGGGTGTCAGGTTGTATTCTGCCTCTTCTCATACTATTGCATTTATTTATTTATTTTTTTAAATTTTCCTATTAAATTGTAATTCTGACTTGCGATCTCCCGCTGGTTTGTTTTCAAACTAGTACAAGTGGTGTGGGGGTTTTTTAGACCTGAATCCCGAGGACCTCATAGTTAATAATGATTTTTGGCAAAAGTGAGGAAAGGGAGAGAGGAGCAAACTAATGGCCCTGGACCTCCACGTGTCTTGGAGTGCTTGGTAGTGGTAAAGGTGTCAAATGTGGTATCATTCTTTAACTGTTTCTTCTCCACAGGAAAACCTGTGTAGAAAACCTACCTATATGCAAACAGCAATGTCCTCCCATACTGGGGAGGATGTGGTTTGAGTAGCTCTCAGGCCTGAATGTGCTTTCAATCAAGTATGTAATTTTTGGGTTGCCCAGTGGAGGGGAGGAAGACTCTATCCTTCTGTTTCATGTTTTTACACAGCTTTACCAGGTGGGTTGGCCAGGTTACCTGTGGAGGGCCAGCTGTGTACATGCTGAGGTGCTCTGTGCTGCAGTGGACAGTGAGTTAGGGTTTTATTGGCTGTGTGACTGCTCCAGAGTAGCCATAATAAGCAGGAGTGTCCAGGTTAGTGTTCTAGCAGGTATCCCTTTTGCACCCTCCTGAGCAGCACCCTGCTAATGGAGTGGAAAATACAGATCTCTATGTGCACATTCCCATGCATAGCTGAGCCCTACCGAATCTTGGGAAACTGGAGTGATTCTGCTCCATGCACGTGTCTGTGAGTTGACATTTTGTCTTGTGGGTTGTGTTAGTGGCTTGTTGTAGTGGTGAAAGTGGAGAGAGGGGTGATCCTGGGGAGGGAGCAATGGTTTGATGGTTCAGTATAACTCTGGTTTACTTTACTGCTACAAAATGCTTAAATCTAATCTCTAGAGATAACTAAATGTGTGGTCTATATGCTTGGGAGGTTCTGCCTCCTAGAGCTGTGTCTGTAGTGTTCCAGAGGGTATTTGGGGCAGTGGTAAGGCTGTGGTGAGGTCAGTGTGTGTGTGGTTGTTTCCGGAGTACTGGGCGGTAGCTGCTGTGAAGATCCGCGCCTCGGTGGGGAGGTGCGGCACACGTGGCACCGCCGAGAGTTTCTATGTGCCTAAAGTAGGGGCAGGTTCCCGGCTCTTGCGGGACTGAACAGGTGAGGTGAAGGCAGTGCCAAGCTGGGCACTGCCATGGGTTTCGTTGCTCTGTCGACCTCACCTCACCCTGTGAGGGTGTTGGTGCCCTCTGATGGATGGTGCCGGTGGGCACTGGCCCGAGTCACTGCCTTGAGGTGGCCCAGTCAGCTGCTTCCTACAGGTTGTGGGGACTAACCAGGTGATTCATACCTCCTGCAGCGCTGTCCCTCAGGGGTCACCTTGGGCAGGAACACTTCATTACACAGTAAATCGATTGAGACTTTAATATTTCTATTTAAGCATTTAATAGTCCATTTAAGGAGCAGCCACGGTAGTGAACTCAGTGCAGTGATGAGAGGTGCAGCACTGCACAAGGCACAGCATCCCTGTCACAGTTCATCAGGTTACAGATGCTGGTCCCTTTTGCAAAACAGAGAGCGATGCATCTTTTTCCATTAATAAATCTCCCTTCTTTCCCCCCATCTCTTATCTTACATGGTCTTCTGGTAGTTGCACAAATCCTAAATGAATGCACGGTGCTTTGGGACCTCTTGAGATGAAGTGCTTCATGCAAGACAAAATGTTAATCCCTTTGAATAATTTTTGGTTGGGTTTTGAATAATTGCCTCAAGTCACGCTCTGGACTGCAGAACTCCTTGGGGTGACCTCCAAGGGAGCGACCTGCAGCCTGTGCCTGTGGATTGGCGAGTGGCTTCCCTCTGGCAGGATGATGTCCATGAGGTGGGACGGTGCCACTGCCACTCTCACCCTGCCCTCACCAGGGACCTTCTGCTGCTGGTGTTGGACCCTTTAAACGGGCGCAATTTCCCCTTTCAGCAGAGTTTCAGGGAACTGTGGTTGCTGATGGGATTGGATCCGGGTACAGCAACGGGGAGGCACGCAAGTGGGGAAGACCTCTTTGTCGTGGCTGTGAGCTTGGAGGGGCTGGGGCGAGGGAAGGGAGGACACGGGTTTGCAGGACTTGGGGGCGAGCCGGCACAAGGAGAGGTCCTTTGGCATCGGGAAACCGGTGTGTGAGCACCTTTTCTGTCCCGCCAGGTTGGGGTGGTGCCTTCGTGCAGCTGCTTCGGTATCAGTGGTAAAGCTGGAGTTTAGCTGGAGTAACCGAGTGATTCCTCTCCGGCCTTTTCTCCTCCCTCCACTTCCCGTTCCTGGCTCTGCCTGTTTGCTCAAGTCAGGAAGGGGGAGGGTATGGGGGAAGTTAATCATTAATCTTAACTCCTTCACAGCCATGGGGCTCAGTGCTCCTGGTATTTCCAGACCTCCCTTCTTCTGCAGACTTGTAAAAGTAAACGAGTGCGTGTAGCCGAGCTCGCTCTATATCATTAGCAAAAGGTGGCGGGTGTCCGTCCCATGGATCATCAGCACAGAGAGGAGCCGAGCTGGGGAGTTTCTGTGGTGAGATGGTTGCAGCTGCCGGTCCTGCACTGAGGGCTGGAGGTGGAGGGTGGAAAAATGGTTTGGGTCCCCTCTGCAGGGCCAGAGGAGCCCAACACCCTCATGGGATTTTCACTTCCTGGTGGAGTTTGATTTGCCTTTGTCATTGGAGAGGAGAAGCAGAAACCACTCCTTTCTCAGCAAGCGCTTCTCTGGGAGATTGTGTGCCTGAAACCTCCAGTCACAGGACCTGCCTGACTGTAGGAATTGCAGCTCATCGGCAGTTCCCTGGAGGTATGTGCCTTTCACTCTGGAATCCACCTTTTTTCTTTTTCTTTTGCTTAAAAAGAAGATTCAGTTCATTTTTCCCCAGCTGCAGAATGCTTGTCTCCCTTCAGAGAATCTGCTTCTGGGATATTTTGGTCCCTTTAGGAAGATATATCCTGTGACTTTAATGGTTTGGAGCATCTTTTTAACTAAATGAAAGGTGTATAGAAATAATTTAACACAGTATTTAATTTGCTAATGGCTGTATTCTGCTCTCTGAGTGCAGGACCACTTATTTTTTCTTTTGTGATGCTTTGGTTTTTTGAAAAGAGTGAATATAAAAGCGGCACTTTCCTCATCTTGTAATGCAATAATACTGTCCTCTTTTAATACATTTTCTTGAAGGCTTGCTGAGTGCATTGGCTGCTGTGGAGTGCTGTGCTCAGGAAGTGGCTCAGGGCTGGCAGGTGCTGCCTGGGGAGCTGTGGACAGCCATTAGTGGGAGCAGTTGCTTGGTTGGTATTCTCGTGCCACCAGACAGCTCCAGCTCCTTGTGACCCAGTGAGGGACGCTGCAGGATGGCCACGCTCAGGCTGAGCCCTTGTGCCCCAAACCTGAGTGTCAAGTACGTGCTGTGTGCAGGAGAAGGGACCTGCTGAGACTCTCTGCGGACAGCTGGGTCTGCGCAGGAGGAAGGGAGATCCAGGGGGATTCACAGTGTGTCCCCTCCTAATTCTGCTGAAGGTACATTACTGTTTTCTGGCTGAATTCCACATCTCCAAAGGCACCTGCCAGATATGTCCTGATGCTGTTCCATGGAGAGCACCGATGTCCCCAGTGAACTGACTCATCTCTAATAGCCTTGCAGAGGTGTGCACTGGTGGTGCTGCCCCAGTGGAAAGCTGGGCATGTGGCCAGGGAGGCTGTCTTTAGGAACTAAGCGCAGTGCAGACCTGCAGGCGCTCGCTGGAGTTCCCCCCACAGGGACTGCAATGGGCTCTGCAGGGCGGGCTCATGGGCTGGAAGGTCCAACAGGTCAGGATTTGCCTTTGAGTCATCACAGAGGAGTGCAGGGTTGGGAATGGGCAGAGGATACATTTGCAGGGAGAAATCTAGAAAGCTGGGAATGCCTTTTTATACCTCATCTCTGATGGGACTTTAAGATTTTTGAGAAGTGCTAACTGTGTGACGTGGGTCCTCTGCCTGGCATGAGTGACAGTGTTTCTAGCTGGTGGAAGTTTTCCTTCTCTTCAGGAATTTGTGAGCAGTGTCCACCCAGCTAGTTAAGAATTGTTTCCAGGAGAAGAAATGGCGTTTACTTGGCAGCCTCTGGAAACTTGTTAACTGTTTGTATGATGTACTGAGAGGGATTTTTTTTTTAGGAAAACTGAAACACATATTCCTGCTGCACTGATGGACTAATGTTTCATGCTTCTTCCACTACCTTGGACTCCGGAGAAAACACCTCCTGAGATCTTGTTTCTTGCAGAAAGAAGTGCCTGTGGCCACAGTAAATGACTCAGTGATGATGTGGGGCCTGTAATTAGTCTGTGTCTGTATCCTGTTGGAGTAGATCTCTGGACAGGCTTGCCTAGGTTGCAGTTCTGCGGGGTGCAATGAGACTATGGGTCCCTGTTGTTGGGTGGTTTTCCAGTTAAGGCAAAAATCTGAGACTGACACAGCTTTTCTGGCTGCTTTGTTACATCCCGGTGTTTTCTTTGTGGTAGAAGTTTGATTAACTCGTTCCTTCCTGGGCAGCAGCAGTGTTTTTCAGGGCATTTGGTAGATTACCCTAGATGAAAAGTCTTCCCAAAGAACTTCTGATACAGATACCTTGAATGAGAAGAAAGAGACAAAGCTGTAGTCCAGGCTTTTATCATTTTGTTGGGGTTTTTTTTTTGCTCTCCTGCAGACGCCTTACTGGCAGACCTGGAATCCACCACCTCACATATCTCCAAACGACCAGTGTTTCTCACGGAGGAAACTCCTTACTCCTACCCAACTGGAAACCACACGTACCAGGAGATTGCTGTGCCACCCCCGGTGCCCCCACCACCTTCCAATGAGGCCCTGAATGGCACTGTGATTGACCCCTTAGACCAGTGGCAGCCCAACACACCCAGATACGGCCACCAGCAGGTAAGTGGATGGGTGTGGGTGGGAGAGTGCTTGTTTTGTGGGTGCAGGATCTCTCAGGAAAGGAAGGAGGAGGGAATAGGAAGAAGCAAAGATGAATTTGGCTATGAACAGAGTGGGGAAATGGAGAGAGGTGAGAGTTTTTATTAGAACTAACTGGTTGGAACAAATGGCAGAAAAGAATTCGAAAGCCATCGTCATTGTGCTGACAAAATGGTGGTGTGATGAGATTAGTGTTAGTCATCTATCTTGAGCCTGTGGAAGGCAGACTGGGGGTTTCCAGCACAGAGCTGCGACTCACAAGCAGGTCTGAACTAAGGGGAGAACAGTTGTTCCTGGTGTAGCTCATCTGATAGAGACTGGCTTGGCTGAAGAGCAGGTCTTTTTTTTTCTTCTGCTGGGCTTTGTTCTGCCCTGTTGATGTGTGGGTTTGCAATGCAGTAGTGTACATATTTCTTTTGTTTTCTCGGTTTCCAATGCAAATCTCATTTCCACAGCCTCAGTCCCAGTCTCCTATATACAGCTCTAGTGCCAAAAGCTCCAGTGCCTCAGTTCCTAGAGACGGGCTCAGCTGTCCTTCTCCCCGTGCCAGTGAAGAGGAACACGTCTACAGGTATCTTGTCTCTTTTAAGAGATAAGCCTGACTCACACCTTGAGCCTGGTGAGGCTCAAGCTGCCTTCTATGAATGGAAACAAACACTGCTCCCTGTGTGTGTTAACGTTGCTTTGTGTCAGTTTTGATTGCCTCTTTTGTAACATGCCACTGTAACTTTCATGCTCACTTCAAACATTGACCTGGCCCTTTGGCTTGCTCAGCTGCAAGAGGTTAAGGATCCGTCAGACAGAGCAGGATCTGGATTGTTTTGTGAAGGATATGATCCAGACACAGGTGACAAATCCATCCCCCTGTTAAACAGCGCAAAAGTTCTTTAGGGGGTGGATGACCTCTGGGTTATTTTTCCCTGGGAACTCGGTACTTGTGGCCTGGAGGGGTGTGCAGAGACTTGAGTTTTCAGGTAAATTCACACTTCTTAAAACCTCCATCTTAGTAGGTGATTGATAGATAACAAGTTTACACTTGCAAAGGCAACTGCTCTCACTCTTGAGAGGCTGGAGGAGTACCTTGTACAGTAGGACAGACCTTTCTGCTGACATAGGGATGAGTGATGCAGAGGCTGTCAGAAGTTAATCCTGGGCACCTTTTTACACTTTGGAGACTGGTGTTTCTTTGGAGTCATAATCTAACCAGCTATCTATGCCAGCTCCTTCTGCTGAGCAGGAAGTTGCTTCTAACCAGAACTAATTCTGGGTAGAGCTCAGCTCCTCTCTGGGCAGCCTAGCCAGAGGTGGCCCAGTGGAGACAGTAATTGCATTTTTTTCAGATGACTGCATGCAATTAGTATGAAATGAAGGTAATTACAGCCGTAAGTCCTCTTGAGCAAGGGTCTGGTGTGGCTTGGTTCTGGAGTGAATTGTAGCTGGTGTATTTGTTCGGCATGATGTATGTTCTCCTCAGATTGCAGTTGTGGATTTTGATTTTCAATCTGAAGAGAAGGATAACTTCCTTTACGGAATTTGTAATTGTCACTGGTGTTACAGGTGTCCTTAAGCCTGCTAGATACTAACTTTTTGAGCCTAATGTGCACAAGGCAGAAGTTCCCATTTTGGATTTGGAAAGTATCTTTTTGATAAAATAAGAACGTCTGGAGCATTAAAAGTTATTTCTTCATTTGTTAAACCAGGAGAAAAAATTGTTCCTGCCACTGACAATGGAAAGACTGTTACTACAGTGTAGCTGCTATAAAAATCGCTGCATTGATGTGAAGTTCTGCTTTGAAACCATTTGCAATTCTGTGTGGTAAATGGTATCACCTGTATAAGACCAGCAGTAGTTGCAGCCAGTGCTTTATACATGCATGTGTATTTAACACAATAGAAAATAATATCAAGTTACCTTCTTGTAAATTGATTGGAGTTACCCAAATTAAAGGTGTGAAGACTTGGGCAGACCTTGAGTGTTGCAAGAGGCTATCACACAGCCTATTGCTTCTGAGTTTCTGCTGATAGCCTGAGGTTTGCACTTTGCCTCTCTCTCCAGTCTGTGCTAGTCCTGCATTCCCTTGCTCAGGGAGGAGGATGTTGCTGTGGTGTCAGCAGAAACAAGTCATTTTCCTATATGTGAGCTAATGGTTCTGCTGCTGTTCTATGCATTTTGAATCTACAGACAGTTAACTCCTTCCTACAGGGCTGGGCAGCACATAGTCTTAAAGTCAGGGGCCCTGTCCATCAAGGCTAATTTTGTAATATACAAAAACAGCAGTGGCTGTGTTTAATTGTGTCACAAAGCATGTCTTCTTTCCCCCCAGAGCTAAAAGCATCAGCCTGAAAAGAGCACAGCACATGTGTAAACTTTGGGAACCTAATGTGAGGTTCCCTTCATCATTCTGCTGTATCTTGATGCAGAAGTTTCACATTTCCTTTTTATCTTCAGTTTCCCAAACAAGCAGAAGTCTGCAGAACCATCTCCCACAATGACCAGCTCCTCTCTGGGCAGCAACCTCTCAGAACTGGACAGACTCCTTCTGGAACTGAATGCTGTTCAACATACTCCTGCCAGTGGCTTCACAGCAGGTAAGGAATAGGAAGATATTTGGTACGAGTGGATAGTTTGATTCTCAGAATAGTAGCTTGCTTTTTCTTTCCAACATCCTTAGTGAGGAAGACCCCTCCAGCCCTTAATCAAAGATTCATTTAGTATGGGTGGGATCACTTGAGGTCTGAGCTGCAGCACCCTGCTCAAAGCAAGGCCAACTTCAAAACTGCCTCTAACTAAAGTTTTGAAGTTAGGATAGGTTGCTCAGGCCCTTGCACTGTTAAGTTTTTAATATCCTCAAAGATGGATGTTCCACAAGATTTCTGGACAGTTTTTTGTTCTTGCCTGTGATTAATGTGTGTGTGTGTGTGTAATGGGGCTCTGAATGGCTCTTTTCTGCTCCTGTTTCTTCAGATGAGGCTGGCAGAAGCCCATCACTGCCCAGCGTGGCTGGCCCTCACTATGTTGTCCCAGAGAACAGCAGCTCTGGGGGAGGGAAGGCTGCACCCCCAACAAAAGAAAAGCCAAAGCGAAATGGTGCACGTGGGATCGAAGATGTGCGTCCCAGTGTGGAGAGCCTGCTGGATGAGCTGGAAAGCTCCGTGCCAAGTCCAGTGTGAGTAATGTTTTGGTGGTTGCAGGCTTGGATGATGTGGGATTGGCTCCTGTGGGAATGGTGACTGTAGTGTAGGGGCAGCTACTGCAGGAGAGTGACAGATGGCAGATGGGCTTTCTCTAAAGGGTCCGAAGTCAGGCAGGTGCATGAAGATGCTGGTGCTTTTTAATCTACTTCTGGATGAAAAAATGCCTAAGTCATGCATAAGAGGTGGACTGCTCAAGCTCAGATTTACAGCTGACCACAAATACCCATCTGACAAAATGAATGTTTGGGCGTCATCTGGTTTTTTTAGCGGATGGGATGTGTGTGCACACTTGAGGCAGGGTCTGCATGTGTTGGGGAAGCTGGGCTGGGTTGGGCTGTGCTGATGAAACTCCTCATGCTCTGCTTACTTGGAGCAGTGGGACTTCCAGTCTAGGAGTGCCCTCCCAGGCAAAAACACACTCTTTCTAAAAATTTTATTTTTTTTTTACTCCTGGCCAGGCCTGCGATCACTGTGAGCCAGGGCGAGGTGAGCAGCCCCCAGCGCGTCACCGCCAGTCAGCAGCAGACCCGGATTTCTGCTTCTTCAGCTACACGAGAACTGGATGAGCTGATGGCATCTCTCTCTGACTTTAAGGTACCCTGTCATGACAGCTTAATGCTTCATCTTGTCCCTACCCACCCTAGTCTCTCTTTCCTGTTAGCCACATTTGCTGGCCTTGGTTGGTCTCCAGAATGCCTCCTTTACCTCTCACATTTGCCCTGATAAACTTCTTGTGGTGTATTTGTGCTTTCTGAGTGGTGCTGTAGGTGTCCTTGACTGCTATAAATTCTCATCACTGGCAGGGTAAGGCAGTTCTGGGATCTGTTTTTCCTTCAGTTCTGCAGTTTGTCTGTTTGCCAAAGTTAATGAGCTTTGTTACTGCTCAGTACAGAGCGAATTATTTTGCTGTGCTACAACTTAATGAGAAGGAGAGGGGCATAGGACACTACTCTGCTTACTGACAGAAACCAGGCCCTTCTGCTCTGTAGGATGACTCTCCTCTCTGGAGTGTGTTTTTACCCTGATGTGCTTTCCCTGAGGAGGATGGATATTCCAGGCATGTGGTGTGAGCACTGAAGCCTTTACATTAGACAGAAAGAGATTTCAAAGGTTTTATCTTAAAACAAAATCTCTTACCTCAAAATGGGATTAAAGTTTGAGCTTCTTGTAAGGGCAAAGGATAGCAAATACTATTCAGTCTTGGCATATGTACTTGAATAACTTTTTCTTTACTCGTGTGGGTATGTTACCATTCCTGCACTAGATGATGAAGTGTGGAAGTTGTTTTCGTGAGACTTCATTTACCCCTAGTCATAGCAAAATGAAAAATATTTTCTCGCTTTCTACTTTCAGCTGCTTTGCTTACTGAACTATTGACTTGAATTTGTTCTGAGAGAGATGGAGAAAGCAAATATACTAGATAATCTCTTTGCTGGCCTTTCTTATATACATATCTGCTTTCTAATCCTAAATCAGTTCCTAACTCTCTGTTTTATCCTCATATGGAAGATTCTGCTGGATGCTTGAGGTTTCTTGTCTGTGCTGAACTCCATCCCTGCCTAGATGACGTTAGGTGAGGCACCCAGAGCTGAGCAATGCTTTGTGAGAAGAGGTACAGGACATTCAGTAACAGCTTTGCTGTTTGCTGTTCTTTCTGTGCCTGGTGGGTGCCAGGGAGGTCAGTACAATACCCAGAGTCGTGACAGGTGTGTGAGCTCAGAACCCAGCACTCAGCACATACATTCTGGGAAGCTTCACTTGCCTTGTGCTTGCTGGAATGGAATTCAGTCTGCCATTCCTGGCACATGCACCTAATTTGGTGAGAATCTGGGAGTTACTCAGTGTTTTCTCTAGACTTACTGTAGTGTGCATTTAGTCAATTGCAAATATTGACACCTTAGTGTTGCCTTTTTTCTCCTTCTGAGGTCTTAGGGTGGAGTGCAGGATAACCACAAGCTCTGTTCAGCCTGGTTGAAACACTGCAGTGTTGTGAAGCTGGAGAGAGTTCCCATTTGTGCTGCTGGCATTCCCTGCCCTGCTCCTTCCATGTGCTGTGGAAGCTGAGCACTATGGCCTTGTGCCCCTGCTGCTTTTATCGGGACACAAGCTCAGGGTGTGGCCCAGCCTTTGCTCTCAGGTGAGCTCTTGGCAGCTGAGAATGACCT
The DNA here is from genome assembly GCA_013400235.1 of Oriolus oriolus. Taxonomy (NCBI): domain Eukaryota; kingdom Metazoa; phylum Chordata; class Aves; order Passeriformes; family Corvidae; genus Oriolus; species Oriolus oriolus. Next base: position 132,326 of record VXBT01008772.1, on the reverse strand, counting down.
TGCCCAGCACAGGTTTCTCTGGCAAGATACAAGGTGGGGACATTTTTAAGCGTGGGTGTTCCAGTGCTTCGCACTCTTGAGAAAAAGCTTTAGAATCTCCAGTAAAACCTGCGTGACAGAGATGAGCTGCTGTGACTAATACACCACCTGCCTTTCTGGCTTATTTTTCAGTTGACCTCAGAGACCAAATTGGAATGCCGCAAGATTTTAAGATTTGGGCTTTATTCAGCACAGCATTGGTATTGTTGTGAGGCATTGAGCTCATCTGTGCCTAAACATTCTTCCTGGAGCACAAGGAACATGGCTTCTGTGATCATTTTCCTTTTGTTAATGATGTCATTGACTGTTTTTAAGTAACTTTCCTTTTTTCCTGTCCTCCAGGTTGCTTCATTTTCCCTTCAGTCCTTTTTGTTTGGTTATACCTCTTCTGTTTGTGCCAGCTGGTGGTGTTAAAAAATTGTCTGTAAAAATGTATTCTAATCTGTACCAGTGTCAGAATATAAGGGAGAGAAGGGGAGTCCTTGCAAAGGTGGAAGATGAAAGGCTGCTGTTCAAGTACCAGACCTGTGTGTGACTGCAGGAAATAGGATAAAAAACCCAAATATGATGTGTAATTACTTGGAGTTGATAGAAGTTGTAGTAGATGGGGATGGGAGGAGTGGAGGCACTGGTGCTTGATTTGCCTTGTACCCCAGACTAAAAGTTGCTGATACATTACCCTTTTGTCATCTTTTGCTCACTGTAATTTGTTGCCCTTTCTTTTTGCTTACAGAATCCATTTGATTTTGGTTATCTGGCTCATTGGTCAGCGGGCACTGAGATTACTTAATGCACTTGTTTTTTTACCCTCTGCCATTTCTGTGATGCCTGCTTACTGCATAGCTGGATGCACGTAGTTAACTGTTCTGTTACTGCTGAGTACTCACCCATTGCTCTTATTTTGGAATTAGTATGGTTTCAACATGTTGAAATACTGACATTTGAGCAAAATGTTACTCTTGCCTTGAAAATGACTGACTTCATTTTAGGAAGTCTGGAAACCAAGTGCGAAGCACAGCATCAAACCAGGTTACTTTTACAGGTGTACCCTGCTTAGGCAAAATACAGGGAGAGGGCACTATGGGGAAATTCCCTCATTTTAATATACTTGCTAGTCATTTTCCTCACTGCTATGACTGTGGGCCTGGCTGTGCTACTCGAGGGGAAGAGCAATCTGTAATGAAATTTGGTCTCCTATTGCTCTTTCCTTTCTGAGCACAGTCTCCTTGTACCACTACTGGTGTGACTTTGCAAATGTGTGCGTGTGTGCCAGCTCCTGGCCCCTCAGCATGGCAAGAGCTCAGGTCAGCTGAAGGTTATGATTCTTCTATTTACTGACAGGTTTTGTGCATGTTCTGGTTAATTATATAATTTTTTTCATGGTAAGTATCTCAGAAAGGTAAGTAGAGACTGAGATAGGGGCTTAGGAAGTTATGTGCCCCTCCACCTCAGAGCGTAAGCTTCTGACTTCTTTAGGCTTCTCTGGAAAATACGACTAAGAGCAGGTCTTGATAGCTCTTGGATTTGGAGATCCTTTGTGGATACATTTTTAAAACTGAGAAGGCACAGTCTTGGTCTTAGGTTGACCTGCTATGTGAGCTTGTCCAAGTTGCTGTTCTGATTCTCCCTTTTTAAGAAAAACAAGTAGTACCACTTTGTCTCCTAGAGTTTGGTCAGGAACTACTGGAAGTGGGGAAAGACCGACCCATAAGCTTTTGTTTTCAAAAGATCCTGTAAGTCAAGGAAACCCAAAACCTCTGTATTAGTTGATCTTTTTAGAATGTTTTTTGCATCAAAATTAGTACTGATTTTATTACAATGTCAATGTGGAGTCTTTGGCCTAAGGGGAAGAGGCTAATCTGCCACCTAAGCAATGCTCACAAGGGCATGGAATGACTGGCAGACTTGTATAGATTCAGTGTGTGTCACTTCCAAGGTGAGATTAGTGATGTGAATAGAACAAAGCCCATGTCATCTGCTCTTGCTGTGAATGTCCTGAAGCTTTGTTTTCACTGCCATGAACTCAGCCAACTGGAGCGTTTTATTAGTATATCAAGAAGAAAATGTCATGCTTTGTTCTAGTCACTGATTGAATTTTTTCAGCTTTGGAATATAAAATTTACATGTCTGACTGTAAGTTATCGTGACCTTTACTCACAGTCAAGACCTTCCCGGGTTTGGAGCTGGCTTCCCAGCAGTGGCAGTGGCCGTGCCATGCCCCCATCACAGCTGCAGGTGAATACTGAGCTGTCACTGAGGAGGAGGGCACAGGAAAAGGATCCCAGTGGCTGTAGAGCTCATGAAGATTGGTACAATGTCATACTGGTTCTGCTCTTTGGTGTCTCATTTTTCTTTCTTACTCTTGGAAGTAAGGCTTTGGGTCAACATGGCTTTCTGATTTGGAAGTCATGATTGTTGTAATGCTTAATTCTTTGCTTTTTTTCCCTTCTCCTTATCTCTGCCTTTATCTTTTCCTCTCCTTATTCCTTCTATCTCTTTTTTTGCAGACTAGTTCCACTATGTCTCTGATTTCTGAATCTTCCCTAGAACCGGTTCCCAGTTCAGCAAATGCAGACTCCAGCAACGCTCCTCACAGTTTAACAGTGCTGTCCCATTCCAGACACCCTTCTGCAAGTCACAGTGGGGACTCAACAGTGCCAACATGTGTCCCCTCAGCAGACCCCTGCACTGAGGAAGGCAGTGACACTGCAGTTCTGCCTTTGTCAGGGCATCCTGCTGCCCCTCCACCTGTGCCCCATTTAGCACAAACTGTCCCTGTGCCCCCACCAAGGAGCTCCTCTGGTTATGCTACTCATGGGGAGCAGGTGGCCTCTGCAAGCTTAGTTCAGCTGAGCAGAAAGCCTGACTCTTCCAGAAATACTAACCAGGCTGTGCCAGCTTCCAGTGTGGAGCTTCTCTGTAGAGCTGCTAATGTGGAGGCACGGGGCTTAGGGTATGACTTGGCAAAAGAGACAGAGAAGAAGGAGCAAAGAACTGACCCCAAAATCTCAAGTGTACCCATTTCAAATGCTTTGAAGGGGCAAGTACCCAAGGAGCTGCGTCAACAGGGAGCACTCAGGGACGACTCAGCTCTTTCCTCCCAGGGCAGAAGTGTGGAAACAGCTTTAGATGAGCTGTGGGCCCTGGAGCTGCCTGCACATGTGCCTGAGGTACATGCAAAGAATGACAATGTTTTGGATTCTGTTAATGAACCTTCTGTTGTTGCCCTGGATCGGTGGGATGTCTTCCCAGACACTAAAAACCAGTTGGGCTTTGTAGTGGAGCAAGGACAGGAGCTAAAAGCTGAAGTGCCACATGAAACCAAGGTACACCAATGTCCTGATCTGGGCAAGAAGAGGCAGGGCAGAAACAGAACTCCTAGGAAGGCAGGCACTGCTAACATGAGCAAGGCCAGAGGAGACCAGGAAAATGCGCAGTTCAGAAGCTCTGCAGTCACTCCAGAATCTCCTGAAAACTTTGGGAAAGGTGAATGGGATCTGCCATGTGTCTCCAAACCACCCATTGAGAGGATTTCTGCGTCAGGCCAGGCAGGCACTGAGTGAATGTAGGAGTATGACGAGTCCTAGCCAGGACTGTTCTGCTAGTACACTAGCAGTGTGTGTGCAGTGAGTGTTCCCGGGCTCACCCCCACTAACAGCATGAACTCTGTCACTGACAGCTGCATGTCATGGGGCTTCAGAACTCCTGGCTTTATCTTGTGGTCTCTCCTGCATGTGGCTCAGCAGCACAGAACATGGCAGTTTGTAGGGACGTCCTTGTGAAATGGACTTTATTCCCTAAGTGGGGTAAGGCTCAGTCCAAAGAGACCTCCAAGAAGCTGAAAGGGCTGTTTCATGCCACTGATTGGGATGACAGCCGTCTGCTCTGCTTACCTTTTTAGGTCTCATTACTGAAGCCGTTGGTGTTCCTTCCCATGCTGGAAGTACATTTTGTGCACCAGACATCTCTGACCAAGAGCCTTGTGCCTGTCAAGGGCAAACACAGAGGCAGCTCCGTGCCCTTGTGATGCTGAGGTTTTTGTAATGCTCAGTGGAGTGCTCATGCTGCACCTCCTATCTTGGCTTGCCGCTGGTTAATTTTTCCCTTCCTTTTCTAGACAGTTATTTTTGGCTGCTGTGATTATCCTTACAGAGTTTTTCCTTACACTGAGTCACTGTTCTGGGCTGTGCCAAGAGGAATTTTGGCATTGTGGAATAAATGCCATCACTTTTCCTGCTCACAATTGTCACTAATGTCTTTGAGTTTGTGCTGTTGCATCTTGGGGCTTGCTCTGACACTGCTCTTCTCTGCTGATACTATTGCCTTTGTCATTTAGATTAAATCTTTAATCAAGAGGACAAAAGAGACTGTGAATGTGCATCCAATGTCTCGGGACCTCTCTCCAAGGCGTAAACTAGGTCCTGCCATACTCCGCAAGACTGAGTCCCAAGATCGCTTGATTGAGGAGCTTCAGGACAGACTGGGCATCGATAACCAGGAGCAGGAAGAATGGCAAAGCCAGGATACTTGGCTGACAGAGGGGGTCATTGTCACTGCCAGGCCCCGGGGGGAAGAGCAGAGTGGTGAACAGCAAGTAGAGAAGGTAGAAAGCAGGGTCACTCATGCTGGGAAATTCCAGCATGTCCCTCTGTCCAGATAGGACAGGAAGGCTGGCTGCTACCATACTGGTGCTTGTTGGTTCCTCTCTGGATTTATTCACCTTTCTTCTTCCTCCATGTCTTTCTAGGTGGTTTTTCCTCCAGAGTCCCCACTCCTCCCCAGGAGGACAGTCTCTGTTCCAGCCTCTTCCCAGCTCCAGCCTTCCAGAGAAGCTGCAAAGATAGTCCCTGCTAACACTGCTCTTTCTCCTGTGTCTGGCCCTGCACCTCTTCTCTCACTCCCACCTCAGCCTTCCCATGTGTCATCTACCCCAGCTCCTAGTCCAGGCTCTTCCTCTTCCTTCAGCTTGGCTCCCCAGCCTCTCTTCCAGTGGGAAGCTTATGATAATGATTATCCTGAGGTTTCTGTTGTGGGCACCCCTCCTAATGAAGATCCCAAACATTCCTGCTCTCCCCAGACCTGGACTCCTAGCAGCAAGACAGTTGTCTCTGTTGGCTGTCAGACTGAAGATGAAGCTTTCTTCTCAGAAATGCAGGCAGGCTTCTCTCTTCTGGTTTGTGTTTTTAGTAGTATTTTCCAATCCAACTACTGCTTGTAATTTGACAGCTCAGTAGATACAGTGTTCAGGTAAAGCCTGGTATGAACTGCTGGATGGGAGAGAGGACTCATGGACAGTATCTAATCCCAGCTGTAGCACTGCACAGTACATGTCTGTGCAATAACTTGCTGGGATATGTGGGTCCTGTGTGTCCTGACAGTCACTTTGTGCAGCAGGTACTCTTATTGCCCCCTGAGATTAAGAAGGTAACTGAAACACAGCCTGCAGCTCTCCCTGCCGCAATCTCACTGAAGTGGGGGGAGTAAAAGATGGCAGAACATCCATACTGGAAGGAGCAGCTCAGCAGTCCTTCCTGTGTTTGCGCTTTTAGACAGGTGTCCACAGTACGAGTGGATTTGGGGGAGGAGATGGCATGGTCAAGAGCTGGGTACTGCATCTCCAGCCAGGGAAGGGCTGTAGCTCCAGGGTGGTAGGCAGTCTTAATGTATATGTGCAGTCCAGTGTTAGTGTACAGGCAGCTCTCAAGCAGTGAGCAAGGAAACACCTCTGCATCTTGATCTGTTGTACTTTTCAGGTGACCCCTGCTCCTCCCCTCGTCCACAATGCCAGTCTGTTGGCTGCTCCTGCACCCCTGGGCCCCCCAGCCCATGACAAGGCAGGATCCCCTTTCTGTTTCCTCAGCGTGGTGTGTGCTCTTCTGGTTGATGAGTGTGCTGGGATCTGCTCCTGGAACTCCCAGCACTATTAATGTGGATAATATCCTGTATTGCATGGTTTGCTACTCACAGAGCTCCTCTCTGAACTTGAGTGATGGCAGATCTCATGGGTGAAGGGTGCGAATTTGAAGGGCCTTTGCACGATGAGTTTATGTGGATGCTGTGCTGAGTGTCCCCTGCAAACAGGAGGTAGAAACAAACCTCTCTCAGGTGGGGGCTCATTTGTGAGCTCTCAAGAAGGCTAGATGGCTAGGCCAGCTAGAAATTGAGGTGTGCACAGGTATTTGTGCCTGCTCTGGGGTCAGCCGTGACTGGCAGGAGTGTGTGGTGTCTAGAGGTCACTACAAGGGTGACGTGCTCTGTTGCTACATATTGAATTCATCCCATCGCCTTTCCCCCTGGATGGTATCTATCAGTTGTGTGTGGCATGTGTGCCTGCCCTGCATGGCCATAACCCCTGGCTAGAGCAAGAGAAGCTGTGATTCTTTCCACACAGTGCAGCCCTTTTCCTCCTGCTGCACCATGCAGGAAGCCTGGGCTTTGTCCTGGTGCTCTGGACAGGCTTTGCCTCCAAAGACCTGTTGTCTCCCTCTGTGAGGGTCTCCTTGCAGTTGAGTGTGTGCTTTGGAGACAGTCACTGTAACAGTTTTTGGTAGCAAATGTCTGCTGTGTGGCGAAGGGTTTGTTTTAAGCTGAGGACACTGGGGTGTGATGGGGTTGCTCTCTGCTGCTGGACTAGGAGAGGTTGCAAGTTATGGGAGGAGAGAGGAGGAGAAAAGCTGTGTGTTAGGCTCCGTTGAGAATCATGCTGCGTGTGAGGCAAGGCTGGAGAGGGTGTGGATGTGTGTGTAAAAGCAGCTAAATTCATGTATGTCATGAGAAATTTTTATACAAACGAGCAGAAACCAGGATTTGTCATTGAGTAAACTGGTTGACTGAAAGGACAAACAGCTGCAGGACAGGGAATAGAGCTGCTCCTGTGGCCGGAAGGGCAGGGCCTGCCAAGGCTTGGAGCACTTCAGCGTATCTCTGCTCTGTTGGCTATGCTGGAAGCAGGCTGATGGGTTGTTCACAGGCATAGATTTTGTCTGTTTTAATTTACTCTCTTAGTAAAAGAAAATGTGCTCCAAACCCGACTTCTTCGTGTGTCCCTAAACCTGACAGTAGCTATGGCAGTGCCAAGTCAGCTAAAATAACCTCTTATTTCCTTGCTGGGGTTTGTCTGCAGAGGGGGCTGTGATGGCCATGGAGAACGTATACTTTGTTTATAAGTTACAAAACTCAGTAAAACATTTCTCTGCTCCTCTGGGAAGCCTTTCCTAGCCATGCATGCTGTGGTGGTGTGAGTTTCAGAAATGGCCTCTGAGACAAATATCCAAATCACCTTCACCCCACTGGTGCATTTCCAGCTCTGACAATACATGTGGCAGCCCTGTCTGCTGGGGATGCACTGCCCTCTCTGTAGGTAAACAGCAGGCAACTGGAAGGGAGTTCCTTCCTTCCTGCTTCCAGTTGCTTAGCTCAGGCATGGGATGAGAACCACCTGAGAGTGAGAGACTTGGCAAACAGATGTGCAGAAGGTGGTGCAAAGAGAGAAGATTTTCTAGCTGAAAGGGGAGGTGAGATGAGGGAGAGAAGAGCATCTCTATCAGAGAGGAGAGACAACTGATAGCAAGAGCATAGGAATGGAGAGAGGTCAAGGAGAAAGGGCCCTCTGGATGGCATCTGCTTTGTCAGCTGGCCAGGAACTGATGAGGTAAAGGGAGGTTTTTGGCAGAGGCTTAGAAAGCACTGTACTGAGTGCCTGGGATGTGCTGGTGACTTCTGCTGTGTGTGCAGTAAAGGAAAATCAAATCCTCAGTTCACAGCTCTGCTGTTACATATCCCAGCTTCTCTGCATGTCTCTGCATGGGCAGAATATATGTGTGTACTTGATCCTGGCTCTCACCAGCTTCTTCAGAGAGTGTAGCTGACTCCTGTCTGTCTCTGCAGACAAGCCACTGGCAGCAACAGCAGGAAATTATCTGATAAGCACAGCAGCGTTCACCTTACAGTATTTGTTTTCTCTTACCTGCAGTTCATGGCACAGGGAAAAGCCGGGAGCAGCTCCCCTCCATCCACAGCCTCCAAGCCTGGCAGTCAGCTGGATACCATGCTGGGAAGTCTTCAGTCTGACCTGAATAAACTGGGTGTAGCTACAGTTGCCAAAGGTGTCTGTGGAGCCTGCAAGAAGCCTATTGCTGGGCAGGTGAGTTGAAGGTGCTGCTTCATTGCTGAACCTTGGGCTGCAGCTGGGAGTAATGGGGAGGGCTGTTTCGTGAGGCTGGAGAGACTGGAGATGCTGGAGAAACTGAAGTACTCTATTTATCCACTGGCTAGGTACGCTGTAAGCTCCTCCAGTGACCTCTACCCTGCCCCTGAGGGACTGCCCTCTCCTGAGATGATAGGTAATTCAGTTTTCATGCTACCCCAGTCCAGGGCTCACTTGAGTAGTAGAACTTGTCATTCTTGCTGACCTCCAGCTGGTATCTTGTCATGTGGTCTAGGGGAGGGAGAGATAGAGTTGTTCTCCATAATTTGTCTTCCCAACAGGTAGTTACAGCCATGGGGAAAACCTGGCACCCTGAGCACTTCGTCTGCACCCACTGCCAGGAGGAGATTGGGTCTCGGAACTTCTTTGAGCGGGATGGGCAGCCCTACTGCGAGAAGGACTATCACAACCTCTTCTCTCCGCGCTGCTACTACTGCAATGGGCCCATCCTTGATGTGAGTTCCTTGGTGGAGTCACGGTGCTGGCAAGTTGCTGCAGGCCTAGGTGTTAAAATTCCACTTCGCCCATGTGTCCTGGGTGGAAGATTTTGTTCAGAAATTTCTGTATTTGTTTTGTCCTTACTTTGAAAGGGAAACAATTTGGCACAGTCAAATTCTTACACTAGTGAGTGGAGTTAGTCCCTCTTACCTTTGCTGAAGTTCCTTCAGAACCCCACATTGCTCCATCATTCCAGTAATGACTCCTCAGCTTTTGTTGTTGGTAGCCTGTGGTAACAGGCACCAGTGCTGGTCCTTTTAGGGTAAAAAAAGTGTGCAGTGGGAAAGTCTGAATGAGCCAGAGGCAGGGGCGAATTGACTCTGCTCTCTAAAGGACAGTCTATTTTAATGCTTGCTCTTGTCAGCACCAACATTCATGTGTTCTCCCCTCCCTCCAGCCCCCTGTTACTCACCTCCAAGCTGAAGCCATCATTTACATGACTTGCACTTTGTGTTTTCTTCTGAACAGAAAGTGGTGACGGCTTTGGACAGGACATGGCACCCTGAACACTTTTTCTGTGCCCAGTGTGGAGCTTTCTTTGGACCTGAAGGTATTGCTGGTTTATGCAAGGGGAAAGCGATCTCCCCCCTGAACTGCAGACAAGGGTGTAAGGCAGAGCTGCTGCTGGGGGACAGCCTGAGGCATCACAGGGGAACTGCTGGAGTTCCAAGGGAGCTGTTTATGGGGGAAAGATGCAGCCAGTAATCACGGCTTCTCTCCGGGGAGGAAGAACATGCCTGTGCTGGAATGGGAAGGGAACAGAGCAAAGAACAGCTATAGCTCCTCTGTGTGTTAGCAGGGGGAAGGATGATCCTACCCACATGAGTTATGTGTGGCCGCAGGTGAAGTCTGGGAGCTGATCCCTTTGCCTCTCCTCTCCTTTGGCAGGATTTCATGAGAAGGATGGCAAAGCCTATTGCCGCAAGGACTACTTTGATATGTTTGCTCCCAAGTGTGGAGGCTGTGCCCGGGCTATCCTGGAAAACTACATTTCTGCCTTGAACACCCTGTGGCACCCTGAGTGCTTTGTCTGTCGGGTAAGAAACCCAAGGTCCTTTGCTGCTGCTGTACGACCCCTCTTGTTTCCACCCTGAGGCATCTGGTCCCATATCAGGGAAAGGCATCTGTGGGGTAGTGAAGGGCAGCCAGCCCCACAACATAAAAACATATCAGCAACCAAACACCTTCTTGTTCTCTGCCTGTTTATCTTAAACTTTTGAGTTGCTTTGCTCTTTCTATTCCCAGCTGCGATTATGGGCTTCTGCAGCAGCTCACAGATAAACAGAGGTATTTTCTGTGACCTTTAAATAATTATAAGCTAAGCTTCTCTCTGAGCACTTGCCTCAGCAATCAGATTTTGAGGATATTCCTCCCGTGCTCCATTTGACAATGTAAACTAATGAGACTGACCTTGTTCAGACAAACATGCAAGTCGGTGAAATAGTGGCAGGCTCCATACAACAGGCATAATAAACAGGAATACTGCAGATTAAATGCTTGGCACTCTTTTAGAAAGCATTGCAAATATTAACTCTTAAAGCCCCCCAAGGGATGAGCCAAAACACCCACTGTTTCCTAGAGTGGGAGAGAAGGGCAGAAACCAGATGAAGGAGCTGATTCCTGGTGTGATGCTCAGAGCAGACGGTCACCAGCCTGTTGGGACTGTTTGGCGCTCCTGCAGTGGTGTGCAGAGCGAAGCAGAAGCTGTGCCTGACTGGGGCTGGAGGGGGGGCTATGCCTTCTCATGCAGAGACTGAGACTTTATCAAGCAGTTGTTTTCCTTTCCCCCTGCTGTGGCCTGAATTAGTGGGGCCAGCACAGATTTCTTCCAGGCCACAAGATGAGATTCTCTTCCTGTTTCTGCTAAAGCAGAGCAAACTTTTCAGGTGTCCTGCTGAATGAGGGAAAAGACTGTTTACTGAAGTAACTGTCAGCATTAGTAAAGTCTTGGACTCGCTGCAGGCAAACTGCATTCTCCTGGTATTGCAAGTGTTCAGCTGCCCATGGTGTTTGTTGGACTCCTGCCCACACGCTGGGATCCAGCTGTGTCTGATACTCAGTGTCTTCCCTGGGGAAGAGGACAGCAAAACCTGGAGGAGGAGTCAGGAAACTGGCTTCTCCTCTGGGTCTTGCTGCTGATATATTTGGTAGATCTGGCAGTGTCCTCAACTCTCTCCCTTACTCTGCTGCCTCAGTTTCCCACTCCCACAAGGAGAGGAGTCTCCCCAGTCCGGTGGGGCTGGTGGGTGCTTCTGCTGCAGGTTCTGCAGTGAAGTGTCCTCAGTTGCCTGACACTGAGGGGGAGGAGCAGCTCTGGACACTTACTATCACATAGCTGGTGTATCTTCTTCCCCTTATCTATTCGACATCAGTAGCACTATAGAACAAACAGTTTCTCCCAGCAGTGACCCATGTGTAACTGGTGGAAATGTTTCAGGCTGGACCGTCCTTTGCAGACTGTACCTGCCTAATGCCAGCTATTCTGGAGAGGTCACTCATAAAGATTAATTGTGCCTGATTTTCTCAGCTGGAACCAGTCCCATGCTCATCAGGATTCTGCTGCATGAAAGTCTGTGTTGGTCCTTGCTTCTCCTTGCCCTTGTGGGGAAGCTGGAGTGAGGAAAAAAAAAAACAGGCAAAGGTGCTGCAGTGTTTCCCATCTCAGGGGAGGAATGCTCTCTTTTTTCCTGGCTGGATACATCTGGTAGCTCATTCATAGTATTTTCTTTGTAGAAGTGAAGCCAGCTGGGGGAAGGAGCTGGTTAATTCCCGTGCTTGTGTCTATCTGTCCATTGCTCAGACTTTTTTGGGAAACTCTTTGCGATGGACAGAATTTGGCTCTGGATAACAGGACAGTGCTGAAAGGCAGCAGTTCACCTGCTGGGTGTGCAGCACAGCTGGGCTGTGCCATAGAGCAGAGGACACTTGTGGAGCTGCCCCTCCCCACCACCTCAGCTTCTCATACAACCTGTCCCCTTTGCTTTGTCCTGCTGCAGGAATGTTTCACCCCATTCATCAACGGCAGCTTTTTTGAGCACGACGGGCAGCCCTACTGTGAGGTGCACTACCACGAGCGCCGCGGCTCGCTCTGCTCCGGCTGCCAGAAGCCCATCACAGGACGGTGCATCACTGCTATGGGCAAGAAATTCCACCCCGAACACTTTGTCTGTGCCTTCTGCCTCAAGCAGCTCAACAAAGGAACCTTCAAAGAGCAGAACGACAAGCCCTACTGCCAGAACTGCTTCCTCAAGCTCTTCTGTTAGAGGCGCCATAGATGAGCACTAAAGCATCTTTCTGCCACCCCCTTGGCAGTTCTGTCTCTCTGAACATTACTGTGATTTAGGAACCTTACCAGGCAGGGGAGGAAGCGGGTGGGGGGTGGGGAGTGCTGCTATGGAGAGGCAGTAGATCCAGGGATGAGATGGACCATTAAACTGGAAACACCCTTGCTGTGTCTCAGTAGAGTGAGGCTGAGATCCCTCATTATGGTGTGTGTGTCTGTGTGTGTGACTGACAGCTGAGCTTAGCTGGAGGGCTCCAACAGAGAGATTTTCCCAGCCCCCTCCTGGTAGCAGGAGGCTTTGCCAGTACATTTCAGCCTGTGTCAGCTCTCTGAGCAAATTGTGACACTTGCAGACAACACAACCCTGTGCTTTGACACCTCCTTCTCAGGCTTTTGCCCGCACATGTGCAGGGTGAGCGACAGCACAGCGAGGGCACCTTGTGACCTCGGTGCCACGCTGGCTCTGCTCACAGAGTCACATGATGTGCGTGGCTTGCTGAGACTAAAGCATCAGCACAGGCAGCCAAGACCGTGCAAGGGTCTCTCCAGTTCCATTACACTGTAAGGTGATAATACCACTTACTCTT
>VXBT01008772.1:69894-112806 GCA_013400235.1 Oriolus oriolus | reverse complement strand
CGATCGAGGCCCGGCACAAGCCGCGTTCCGCTCGGTGCGGCGCTGTTCGCACCGCCCGGCGCGGTGTGATCGCTCCCTGTGCCCGGGCTGCCTGGGACCGCCGGCTTCATCCTGAGGGGCTTGGGATGTTCCCAGAGCAAATCCCAGTCTGCTCAGCATCAGGTCCTTACTTGTATAGTTACTGCGTTTGTCTTCTGTATTTGTTTGCAGCAGCATTGCTGGTGTGCTGGCTTTGTAATGTGTACATAAACATCCTAAAAAAATAAAAATAAAAAGCAAATTGGTGAAGCCTGTCCCAGTCGGTCTTCCAGGGAGACTGGGTGGGTAGTCGAGATTTTGCAGATTGTGTAAATCACTGAGGTGCTGGTGAAATCCTGTTGTGTTATACATAATTTATATTTTTCATTTCTAGACTTAGGATCATTTGAACACGTTTTTCATGTCTGCACATCTTCCTGCTTGTGATTAAGCAGCATGACTAAGTGCAGCTTGGTTTGAGTTTGCGTATGATGAACTCATGTAATTGAAAGCTTTGATAGAAGAGCAGGTCCGTAACATGAACTGGTTCTGTTGGTTCTGGTGTCAGTGATGTTGTTGGTCATTCTTTGCAGCTCAACCCAGCCTTGCTGTTCAGAAGTGCAGCCCTGCTTCCAGCCAGTTTTTAAGGGGACCTGGGGGTGTGAAATGGGAGGTGTGGATGGCCTGTAAACCCCAGGAAGCCATTGTGCAGGATTAGCCTTCCAGCGTGTCAGCAAAAAGCTTCACTGAAAGCAGCTTTGAGGAGCTCTTTGTAAAATACTGAACAGGGAAAGAATAGTTTTAGATGAGTTTCTAAAGACATGTTCATTTGCTGCCTTTCGGAAAGATGATGGTATAAAGTTGCTCAGATTAAGAGCTGAATTTCAAAAGCCTTTCCTGGAGAGTTGTGCTTTGGTTTATGTAAATGCAGAAAACCTGGGAGTGTAGATCTTCCTGGGTTGTCTGCAGTTCGAGTGCCCCTTTGGAACTGCCTGGACTTCAGGAGATAACATAGAGGGGGAAAGCTCCTTTGAATTCTAGAAGTAACTATTTTTTGCTTTTAAAGGTCCTGTACTCCAGATTATGTGTCTTAGCTCTTACTCTGTTACTTTTAGAGGGGTGTCTCTTACAGAGCATGAGAGCACAGATTAATGGAGAGTAGTCATCCCTCAGCCCTGGGGAAGGAGTTTCACTGTGTGACGCACAGTTACCCTTCCTCGGCAGATGAGATAGTGGATGCTCACATTTGGGCACTAAGAGGTCATGTGGCAGCAAGTGACATGTTCTGCTTGCCCTGGCTTGTGTTCTGTGGATTGATATCAAAGGCAGTCTGATGTTTTTTCTGCTTTGTGGTTTTAGATTTCTGACACACTGAAGCGGTTTGCAGTGAAGGTAACTACAGCCAGTGTGAAGGAGCGGAGAGAGATCCTCAGTGAGCTGGGAAAATGCATTTCTGGGAAAGGTAAAAAGCTTGGGAGCACTGTTCTGGTTACCAGGGTGGAGGAGAATGTTATAATGTTTTGTTTCAAAAGGCTGTCTGATGGGTATTTGTTTGAGGGAGGGGGCTGGCAGTGTTTGGAGACAGTGCTCCCTCACAGGGTTAATTCCAAGTGTGGGGTTTCTGGGTAGTGCAGAACCCCAGATTTTGGCACATCTGCTTTTTCCAGTCAGTAGTTGTAGCATTGTTTTTATTAGCTCTTTGTTAGTGGATCAGTTGAGTTTCTGTCATAACTCTTGGCCTGTTCTTTTAGTACTCATGGAGTATTTGGGTACACACATGTATAGAGAGGGAGAGTGTGGAAGATTTCAGATGGTCTTAATAAAACAACTGAAGCAAATTTTTTAAACTTATTTCTCTCATTTCCTGAAGATGACCATGTTTCATGTGTTCCAGTTTTACCATTATTTTTAAAAATATGCATAAAATGTATGAAAAGAGCAAACTTTTACTGTGATTCTTGCAAGCAATTTCGTAGATGTGAGCAGTTTACTGATTTCAGTCATGAAGTGAATCGTGTTTGTGTTTAAGAGCTCACTGATTCATGAAGAAGTGTTCTGAAATACATTGTTACAGATCTTCCCGAGGGCGCAGTGAAAGGCCTTTGCAAACTCTTCTGCCTTACTCTGCATCGATACCGGTAAGTAAATTGATGTGGAAAGGCAGTATTATTTAATCTATCAGTATTTAGTAGTTAAATTGGTCTGGAGCACCTGGAAATGTTAGCATGCAGTGTCACAGAGATGCATGTGACACCAAAGGATGTCATCTTGTAATTACATTCTCAGGGGAGGATTGACACTAAGAAATTTTACAACATTTGCCTTACGTTTCACCTTTAATTTTGAAATTAAAACTTTAATCCTGTGGTTCAGTTTGCAAGAATGAACATGTCTTTGTGAGGCAAGACTGAGTTGTCTTTTAGATGCCTTTTAGACAATTTTAGGTGGGATTAAATCGTGGTCTGTTGTAGAGGAGCTGTTCAGAACCTGTTTTCTTCTGCAGTCTGCCAGAGGGCCTCCACATAACTGCTATCACTTGAGGAAGGGAATGGAGCTTTCTGCCAGAAACTTCTCCGCTTTGCGGAACAGCGAGAATAAAATAGTTATTAGCTCGACTGCTGAAATGAAAAAGCAGAGCCCTTTGTGTGGTGCAGGAGCGGTAACGGTGCAATGGGGCAGGTTTAGAACATTTGTGATCCATGTTTGTCACAGGGATGCCGCGTCCCGCAGAGCCCTGCAGTTGGCCCTTCAGCAGCTCGCAGAATCCCAGCCCGAGGCAACGGCGAAAAACCTGCTGCACTCACTACAGTCTTCAGGGATCGGCGGCAAGGCTGGAGTTCCCAGGTGTGGAGGAGTCGCTTTGTGTGGAAGCAGTTCTGAGTTGTAGCTGGTAGTTCCTCCTGTTCAGAATGAGGCTTCTGCTTGCTGCTTGGCAGAGGTGTTAAAAGCCTTTAGAGACAAAGCTGTTAATGCGGTTCAGATGTTCCTCTCTTACCTCTTCCATGTCATCTGGGAAGGCAGAGGGAATATTCTGGTATAGCTGCTGGTGGATTGGGTCTGAGTTACGGTTTAGCCTTTGTTAAACTTGAAGTCTGGAGAGATGAGGAAAAAACTCTTTCAAGAAACAGTCTCCAAAATTATTAGGAAAGGGGATTTCATCACCTGTCAAGTATTCAGCTGCCTCTTGTGCCATCTGGAAGCTCTGAGTGTCAAACCAGAGCTGAAACAAACAGCTTCTGAGGGCTGATTATTTCCTTTAAATCTAAGGCTTTAGCTGCATTTTTGTGTGATAAAATTGCCTGTCAGTGAGGTGCTGTTCTAACTTGGGAAAAATGGGTCTGTAATGGTCTAGGAGGTGTGAGTTATGTCCTGGGAAGGGTAGATTTACCTCCCTCTCCTGTTTGTACAACAGTAAGAGCAGTGGATCTGCAGCTCTGCTGGCACTCTCCTGGACATGCTTGCTTGTACGCACAGTCTTTCCAACACCTGACAAGAGACAGGGAGAAACATGGAAAAAACTGGTAGGTTCTTCAAGCTTTGCAGAAATATCCCATCGCAGATATGGACTTAAATATTTCTAATGTGTTTAAGTTGCTGAAATGTTGCAAATAACTCTGTAACTGAAAACACCTAGTTAGAATCCAGGTTTAGAGGGGGATTTGGTGTATTGTGATGTCTCCTCTTCCCCTGGAGAAAGCAGGAGGTGTATAAAGCACGAGTGGGGCAGTCTTGCACCTGTGCAGTTGCACTGCATACAGAGGTGGCTACTGGTGCCTCTGAGGTGCACCTGCAGTGTGGCATGAAGTCCTTGTGCCTCCCTTGAATATATGTGTGTGATACTCTGTCATACAGTGTTGAGGAACTTTTGCCTTCCTTTCACTTTTAACAACACAAATGTGCTACTGTACTCATAGCACATTGGGATATAGTTGGAACAGGTTTTAAGAAAAGATGTAATCTGTTTTCAGCGTTTCTAAAACTGTTAGGCATTGTTCTGCTCGGAAGTGTGGGATGAAAGCAATGGCAGCTTGTTGGAAGAGCTTAGATGACCTAAAGACTTAAGCAGATTCAGCTAATCATTGATGTTTGGCATGTCTTGTTTGATATGAGCTCTTTGAGAAGCAGGTGCTTGAAGGTTTTCTTGGCTGTTGCCTTTGGCAGGTGGAGGTTCAGTGTTTGCTCCTTTTGGAAGTCCTGGGAGGGTCTCACAAGCAGGCAGTGGATGGGGCCATGAAGAAATTGAACAGGCTGTGGAAAGAGGTGATGTATACATTATGTGCTATATTCTATAGCTGTTCTGGGTTCTGTGGTGTTAACGTGCCTTGCTCTTTTTCTCTTAAGAACCAGGATCTGGTGGATCAGTACCTATCTGTCATTCTTGGGCTTGAACCAAACCAGAGTTATGCTGCAATGCTGGGACTTGTGGTGCAGTTTTGCGCAGCCCAGAAGGAGATGGAGGAGTATAAACGATACAAGGTAAATCTGTTGTACAGCTTTTTTTGTTGGGGAATAAGAAGCATCACTTGTTATCGTGAAGAAGGGACTGAATAGATGTCGTAGTGAAGTTGGTACTTTGCGTTTGCCCATGGTTTCACTGTCAGTTAGTAGTCCTGCACTTCTGACTGAAACAGCTGGGGTGTGTTTAGAGAGGAGGTGCCAGATATGTGGCTGTTTGGTGTTGCCTGAGCATTTCTGTGAATGTCCAGCATACAGCTTCCTGCCTTGTCCCTGTTGTGGGAATGCAAGGCAGCATGTAGCTTGTGGTGTGGTTTGAGTGTTGGGCTCAGGGTAGAGCAGGGAGCACTGGTCTCTGCTTGACTGGCTCATGTGAGGGTGGAAGGAAAGCCTCCAGATGAGGAGGAGGAGGAGGTGGGGTGTCCAGCCTGGCACCCGACGGTGTGCCTGGAGCTGTGTAGAGGTTGAGATGTGGCTGTAATCTGGTGTTTCTGCTTGTTCAGAGTGCTCTCCTGGATTTCTACTTGAAGACCATCCTTATGAGCAAGACAAAGCCTCAGAAGCACGTGCTGGTGAGACACACTGTTAGAGCTACTTGTGATATTGTCCCACAGGCAGCATTGCCCTGTGCTGAGTGCCCTGTCCCCTTTGCAGGACAGCTGTTCTCCGCTGCTTCGCTATGTGTCCCATGCCGAATTCAAGGACTCTGTTTTGCCAACTCTGCAGAAATCCCTGCTGCGGAGTCCTGAGAACGTAATTGAAAGTGAGTCCATCATCTCACTGCATTGCTCTGTCAAAGAGCTTAAATCCTTGGCGGTCTGGAGCTGTTGGGGCAGTGTCACTCTGGACTATACTTTTGGTCCCATGAGTGCAAGCAGGGATGTCTCGCATCCAAGGGTTAGATGTGGAGAAGCAACATTCATGGTGTGATCCCAAGTGTCAAGCAGAGGGAATGTGATTGCTGCTGTTTGCACCGGGGACAGGATTTTGCAGCTGAGTGCTAGAATAATCCTGAATTATTCTGTTCATTGGGCATCAATTTCAGTAGGTTTTTTTTATTCCTACTCCTTACTACCCTGTCTGCTCTTGATGTGAACTGTGGGGAAGGGTGTATTAAAATGCTAATGGAATATCACATTTTGTTAAGTAACTGTTTTTATCTCTTATGTTGTCAGCAATCTCTTGCTTGCTCGTATCTGTGAACCTCGATCTTAGCCAGTATGCTCTAGACATTGTGAAAGGACTGGCCAGTAAGTACTCTCACTTGTGAAGGGAATTATGAATTCAGAGTAAAGCTTTCTGCAACTTTCTGGCTGTACCTACAACAGCTTGATTGCTGGTGAAAAGGTTATTTTAGGTGGGAGGGAGGATGATGCTGTGACTTGGAACTGGAGTAGTTCACATGATGGTTCCAGAAGCTGCATTAAGCCACATGTAAAGACAGTCCTTACTTGCTGATTTTATGCAGTTCGTTGTAAGGAACTCTTAGCTTGTGCATTATTTTCTAGGTCATCTGAAATCCAACAGTGTGCAGCTGATGGATGAAGCAGTTGTGGCATTAAAGAACTTGGCTTGGCAGTGCAGCGATCCTTCGGCTGTGGAGTCGCTGGGCAGCCATCTTTTTGCCATCTTAGGTGGTGAGTAAATTGTAGGATAAGCATTGGGGATGAATCAAGGTTTGACAGCCTCGAGGAGTTTTGTGTATTGTATTTTCTGTTCTCTTTGTCTGCCTGTTATGGAAGGGGTGGCTTAGCCTGGATCAGGGATAATGGGGCAAGCTTCTGTGTTTTGGAGTAGATTCTTGATTACAGCTGTTGTCTGTAATCACCTATCACCTTTGTGTTTCTTGTTGGCAGGCTCAGAGGGGAAGCTGACAGTTGTTGCTCAGAAGATGAGTGTCCTTTCAGGTGAGTATCCTAGAAGAAAGCTGCTTCTCTGGTGGAAGAAATTGAGCAGAAGGCTGAATGGAAGGGGTCTGTACCTCAGCCTTTAGGATTCCCTGCCTGTCACTCTGAAGTGGCTGTACTTGAAGCCGTTAGAAGGTGCTGGATACCACATACCAGTTCCTGACTTTCTATTAAAAAAATAAATGAATAATAATAATTGGCTGGTAGGCCAAAAATTTTATTCAAAGAGGATGACTTGTACCCAGAGTGAAAATGAAGACAGAGATCTGGCAGTGTGGTACATGGTAGATGTGACATCCGGATGTAGTGACAAGAAAAAAAGATGTCTGTGCAAGGATTGAAGTGTGAAGGGTCATTCTTGATTGGTTTTAGATGTCATGCTGGTAGTTTGGGAACTACTGAGAGAATTCTGTCCTTTCAGGGATTGGCAGCCTTAGCCACCACATGGTTTCTGGACCCTCCAGCCAAGCTCTGAGTGCAACTGTGGCTGAGCTTTTCACCCCTTTCCTGCAGCAAGAAGGTGAGACCTCTTGCCTTTGTTCTGGGTTTGCTAAGCTGCTTTCATCTTGAGCAGGATTTTCACATGGTTATTCAGGATAAATCTGGATTCTTGCCTGCTGTGTTACAGAATCTGTTGCCCTGTTCTGATGAGCAGCCCCATGGAGACAATGCTGTGCCTGTTAGAAGCACGTGTTCTTTTCCTGCATCCTGATGTTGTTACCTGCTTTCTGTTTCGTGTTCTGTGCTTTCAGCAATTGCTGAACTGATGTGAGCTCTGTGTTTCTTCCCAGTCCATGAAGGCACATTGGTTCATGCAGTCTCTGTCCTGGCTCTTTGGTGTGTTCGGTTCACCACAGAAGTTCCTAAAAAGCTGGTAGAATGGCTAAAGAAAGCTTTCAGCCTTAAAACCTCAACTTCAGCAGTGAGACATGCCTACCTGCAGTGCATGCTAGCCTCCTTCAAAGGTAAAACCAGGCAGCTGTTAATAACTCTTGGCTGGGGGACTTAGGAGGAGAGTTACAAACTTTGTACTACCTGATACAGAGAGCTATGTGGATTAAGAAAGATTTTGTAAGGCAATGTCTGTTTACTCACCTCCTTCACGTTTCTCCTTAAACTCTCTTGCCTTCAAGTTTATAGAGATGGTTTGTTTCCTTGTATAATAAAAATCGCTGCCCATCATGCCATCTTTCATATACCTCAAAGTAATATTTGATTGCTTTATTTTTGTCTTATACCTAAATTGTAAGGTACACCTAAATTCTAGCTCAGGGGCCATACTTTTGTTTGATATAGCACCCAGCACAGTGGGATCTTGGTCTCTGGCTTCGACTCTTGGAAATGTAAAAAAAAAAAAAAAAAATTACTGTGTTTGAAATTAAGAACTCGAGGAATTATTCTCTTTTGGATCCTCTAGAGATTTACATCTGTTGGTCCTGCCCCCTTTGACTGCAGCACTTCATCCACATTTGTAGACCTGTGGGATTCCTTGACTTCTGAATGTTTAAAGTGAAACAGATGGTCATGGCTTGCCAGGAATTTGCTTTCCCTCTCTTAGGGAAACATTAATCTTTGAAGTCATACTTCCTGTGATTTGAAGTAATTCCTTTAATGTAACTAAATTAGCATCTTCTTTTGCATCCCATGAACAGAAACTCAATATATTGAGATGGCACTGTTCTGTCTGTGAGGAAAGGACTGAAGTGGTTGCCATTGAGCTTTTCATAGCTGCAGTTTAATGATAGTGGTTGGCAAATACTCTGGGAGATTGAGAGTCTTCCCAGTGTGTGTCTGATTCCTTTCCTTGTCTCACGGTAGTAGAAAAAACCATTTATACCTGGGTAGTGAAGTGAGGACTGTGTTGTTTTGTAATGTGTCTCTTTTATCCCCTCAGGTGACACATTATTGCAGGGAATGGACTTGCTACCGATGCTGATCCAGACAGTAGAAAAAGCAGCATCTCAAAGTACTCAGGTTCCCATGGTAACTGAAGGAGTTGCTGCAGCTTTGTTGATCTGCAGGATGTCTGTAATTGAGGGACAAACTGGTAAGGTCGCAAAACAGCTGGCAGAATCCAATATAAACAGGTTATGAGGGTTCTTGACAGTGTGCAGGAAATACTGTTTCTTAATCTGTGTAAAGTTTCTACATAGAGAACCATTGGTCTTTTACAAACCAGGGAAAGGTTAATTCCTATCTCATTTATTTATCTTACTCTTCCATGGCTTTGCAAATTCCAGCTTCCATTCACATAGGGCAGTATTCCTCTTTATTCTGACAGGAGCTGTTCACCCTTACCTTACATGGTAGGATTTGACTGATGCATTGGAAGTATTACTTGATTATTACTTGGGGAGTGTTTTTACAAACCTTTGGAAAGCATAGGGACTGGAATTCTGTCTCCCATTAGAGGATATTACAAGAGCTCTCTGGGTTCATACATCTGCCAGGATATGAAATCCAGGTGTATTCTATCAAAAGCAACACACCACTTCCTTCCTTTTCTTCACTTCTAGGAAGGTTTGCCCTATGAAGGATTAAGGTCAATCAGACTTTACATTTCACATGTGTGAGTCAGAGAAAGGTATTTTTGTCAGCTGGTGTTTTTTGGGCGTGTTTATAGTTCTGAATGAGAGAAATTAGAGGCTTTAAAATTGAAGACAAGGCTAGAAGTAATTTGAGGGATTTCAGGAAAGAGAATTCTACTGTATTTTATGTGCACTGAGGAGTTCTGACTTATTTTGAAACATCCTTGATGGACATCTGTTCTTTTCCTGTCAAGAGTCTAAGCTGAGTGGTTTCTGGCAGCTGATTTTGGATGAGAAGAAACAAATATTTACATCTGAGAAGTTTTTGCAGTCTGCATCAGAGGAAGGTAAATTGGCATTTACTGTATATCCAGTTGCTCTTTAACTCTGTTTCTTAGTACTTGACAAGAACTAATGTTAGCCTTGTTCTGTGATCCTTGGAGGATACAGTTTCAGATTAAAATGAGCTGTGTACTCTTCAGAAGTACATCTAGACTAGTTGTAGTCTAAGCTTGAAAATGAATTTATTTATTTATTGATGAACCGGACTTATCACTCATTTATTATTCCAAATGATAAACAAATGGAAGGGCCTTATGACAGCTGACACTCAGTACCCATTTCACCGCCCCTGAAGCCGTTTTGGCAGGGCTCAGGAATTAACAGAACTGAAGCACTGAGCGTGGCGTTTATAATTTGCTTTGCTCTGTCAACTTAGACCAAATTAGGTCACACATAATGATCAGGAGAATTATCCTGGGATCCAGCTAACACTATTTCAATGACATCATGGTTCAGTTCCCAGTCTTGGCAGATCTGAGTTGGATTTGTCTCTAGCTTCAATGAGATTATGTAGAGGCTCAGCTTGGGGAACTATTTTAATGTTCCTGCTTGTTGTTCAATTGTTTTCAGGTAAAAAATCTGTTTCCTTACGAAGTCTCATGCTATTTTAAATATTTGTCTTTTCCCCCAGCCATGTGTACAGTACTGCGGCTGACAGAGCGCCTGCTCTTGGATCATGCACAGCGGCTGCCTGAAAGCAAAGTTCAGTACGTAGAGTGCACTTGCTGTCCCTGATCTGTGTCTGACCTCAGAGTGCTGCTGTGGGCACTGGGCGGGTGGGCTTGGGGCTTTGCACAGAATGTTGAACTCTTGGTGCCTTTGTGTCCACTTGGTTGCAGAGCTGCCTCCCTGGCTAACCCAGTGTGTCTCTGTTTGCAGGCAGTACCACCGTGCCCTGGTGGCCGTGCTGCTGAGCCGGACCTGGCACGTCCGCAGGCAGGCCCATCAAACAGTTAAGAAGCTCTTGTCCTCTCTGGGAGGGTACAAGCTGGCCTATGGGCTCTTGGAGGAGGTCAAAGTGGTTCTCAGTTCTCATAAGGTGAGTAGCCAGCAAGTCTCTGCTCAGACAGATGTTTTGAGTGCTGCCAGTCACCTCCCTGCCGTGGGTTTGCTATTAGCAATGCTGTACAGGATTACATGTTAGCGTGATGTGAACAGGATTCAGGTCCAGATGATTTTCTGGAATGCCACTTTATACTGGATTACTTCATATTACAGTATCAATGTCTGGGGTATGCCTAGTCTTCCCTATATACGTAGAAAAGACATATTCAAAATGTTTTAGGGAGGAAGCTGTACTTTTCCATGTATTTTTATTATTGTAATGCAAATTTAATCTCTGCTGAAAGACCAGGTGCTTCATTCCTTTCTGTATATCTTGGTTCTTTGGCCCTGGCTTATAGACTGCAGAAGTTGGGCATACTTCCCAGCCAGCTGGCTTGACTTTTTCCAAAGTCTTTGCCAGAAGTGATCATTTTAGTTTTATTTTATCCCAGCTTGCCAAATCCAGTATAGTACTCCATTCTTAATCTTACTGTCACTGTCATCCCTGTGCTTTGGTTTTGCTGTTATCCTGCATCTCCTTCTTCCCTTTGAAAACTTCAGGTTTTTGGTACTGACGGGGAGATGTTTGTTGGCATTCAGTCTGGTTTTACTGTGGGGAAGTGTGCTTAGGTCTTAGGAAGGTGTGGTGTTGTCCATTCAGATTCTGCCTCATGAGGTCCTGGTGACAGAGGCGGGAGAGCTGTCGGAGCTGGGAAGGACGTACATTCCCCCTCGTGTGCTGCATGAGGCCCTCTGTGTCATCTCCAGTGTGGCAGGGCTTGATGTGGACTCCTTTGAGCCAGAGAAGCTGGCCCTGGAGATGCTGCTGGTGAGCCATCATCCATCTGTAGGTAAGTGCAGGGATAAGACTCTCATGGCCAGTGTATGAGTTTTTATTGTACCTTTTTGTTTTGTTGTGCCAGCAACCTGCTTCATGTTTATTACACTCATTTATTCTTGCTAGTGACAGTGCAGCCAGGACTTTGGCCAGCCCTCCTCATCAAGATGAAGATAGATCCTAACGACTTCATTACCAAGCACCTGAATGACATCTTATCCAGGATCACCACCTACACTCCGGAGAACCAGGTGATAAACTACTTTCCTTGTATTAGTTTTGGGAGATATCTTGGAGGAGTTCAGTACTAACTGGTCTATAAGGAAGGAGAGCTGTCTAAAAGGTGGGGAAGAGGGAGGTTAAATGAGAATGTCTCTGGTGAAAAGGAGCTGGGACTTAAAAAGGAAAGAATGTACCAGCAATTGAGTAGAATTTTAGATAAGATTCAAATACCCACTGAACGATGAATTGGGGATTAGAATGTAATGGGGGCTGCCTCAGCAGGGTGTACTTCTTGGAGACAATTTTAAGGAATACTGATTATGTTTTTTCCTTCATTTTCCTGGCAGTCATCTATGAATGCAGTGGGATCTCTCTCTCTGCTTTCACCTGGTAGAGTGCTCCCACAGCTCATCAGCACTATCTCAGCGTCAATGCAGAATCCAGCTCTGTGCCAGGTTACTCGAGAGGAATTTGCCATCATGAAGACACCTGAGGGAGAACTGTATGACAAATCTATAATACAGAGGTACATCTTCATAATTTCTTTGTGCACCTGGGAATTGATCACTGCTGGTATTCTTGCCAGTGGGTGACTGGGTGTGTCAGATGCTCTTTCTGTACAGAAGTTCCTGGATTTTTATGCCTGGTCGTTAGTCCAGAGTGGTGGTGATTCTTTCTCTACTTTTCCTTCTCAGTGCTCAACAGGATAGTATGAAAAAGGCTAACATGAAGAGGGAGAACAAAGCTTATTCCTTCAAGGAACAAATCATTGAGCTGGAGCTGAAGGAGGTGAGTTGATGGAAAAAGGAGTGCCAGGCTGGTCAGAATCTTCACTGCAAGTCGTGTATTGTTCTATGGCTTCTGTCATATGTGTGTGTGCTGGTGGGAAAGTTTCTCTGAACTACTTGGGATACTGCTATCTGTATATATCCCATTTTTTAAATAAAGGTTGACTTCTCTTTGCTCTGGGGAGGGTGACATATCATCCACTGTAAATGAACTGGACAGCACTTTTTAATGATACCAAATAATTTGTGACCAATGCAGAGAAGTTTATGTTACGCTGCTACAGGGACACTAAAGTGTTGTTAACCTGCTGATTTCCATTTTGTGTCTTTACTCAAGAGGGTAATATACTTGGAAGGATATTTTGATACTGTTCTAAAAATAAATTGCAAAACACCCCAATGTTTCCAACGTGCTTCTCTGTCTAATTGAAGGGATGGTGTTTGTAGCTCCCAGATAATAATGTCCATGGCTCTCTATTGCAGGAGATAAAGAAGAAGAAGGGAATAAAGGATGAGGTGCAGCTAACGAGCAAGCAGAAGGAGCTGATGCACGCACAGCTGGAAAGGGAGGCTCAGATACGGAAACGGCTGAAGGAGGTAAGTTTTGGTTGTATTTTTTGGCCACCTCTACAGGCACCATCACCCAAATCACTTTGATAGAGGGAAAATGGTGTAGCAGTCACCTATTTGTTTCTGTTATTAGAAATGAGATTTAACAACCCGATTTTTTCCCAGTGGAGTTTTTTTTTATGGTAATCTCTTGAATTGTTTCTCTTACAGCTTGATAATGAGCTGGAAACAGCTCTAGGACTCCTGGACACTGTTATAAAGAAAAAGCCTCCCGGTCTCACTCAGTACATCCCTGGTCTCATCAGTTCCTTCTTGCCACTTTTTCGATCTCCTCTGGCTGCTCCAAGGATTAAGAAGCTTTTTCTTTCCTTAGCTTCCTGTGTCATGCCTGCTCGACTGAAAACCCTTGGTGAGTATTTGCAGTTGCTGTTTAAGGATGGGGTGTGTCATTTTGATGGTGGTGAAACTTCTTGCTCTTCTAAACTGTAGATCATGACCATGTACCACAGAAAGCCAAGAGGAAAAACCACCTGGAACAGTGCTTAGGGAGATGACAGTGATTTCCTAGAGATCCTACTGCTGGATAGGACTGGGACCAAAGACAAGGACTTGTCTCTTGTGGGAACATCTTCCCTGTTCAGAGTTTGGAGGTTATGAGTGTAACTCACACATGTTGTGAAGAAATCTGTCCCCTGACAGCCCTGGGGCTGGGCTTCCTGCTCTGAGCCTCTTTGCAGCCTGGGCTCTTGGGTCTGTGTTCCTGGGGATTTTTCTCTCGAGAAATTTTTGGGTTTAGCCCTCTCATGGATTCTATTTTCTTCCATTCCAGGTACTTTAGTAAGCCATGTGACCTTGCGCCTGATGAAACCAGAGTGTGAGTTAGATGAATCCTGGTGTCAGGAAGAGCTGCCTGTTGCTCTGAACAGGGTGGTCAGTTTGCTGCATGCCCACACCATTCCCCGCCGAACCAACAAGGGAGAGCCAGGTATGAAGTATGGTAGATATGGTAGATCCTGCTGACACTGCCCCCACCTCCAATAACTATGAACTGGTTTAGTTTTCACAGTTTGTATTATGTTTTGCAAGTGAAACTTCGCTTTTTTAATTGGATAACTCTTCATAGAAAATGAAAAACTTCAAGAGTTTTTTTCTGCTGGTAGTAGTAGAAGTGATCACAACACCCATAGTTAAGTGTAGAAATGAAATAAAAGTATTTTTTCTTAAAATGGTTCGTACAGAAATAATAGCACTCATCTTTGATGATTAAGGCTCATCTTTGCCAAGGACAGCTCCTATCTTTCAACACCACTTAGCATAAGGGATTCAGTGAGACTAAGTGGAAAGACAAAATAATTGCTCGTTATCTGTGATCACAGCAGTGAAGTGCCCATGGCCTCTTCTTGTTTGCTGTGTAGTGCTGCAGTTCATGAATATTTTATTCTGGCATGATTGTAGAAAGAACAGTTCTTTCACTCTGTAACATGAAGGCAAGCACCAATATTATTACAGTGCAAGGATATGATTTGAGTTAAAGTAAACTTTTTTTTTTTCCCCAATCTTATTTCATGGAGTTAGTTTTAATTTAGGTCACTTCCAGAATCTTCTTCACAGTAGGGTGCACAAGTACTTGTGCCACTCCACTGAAGATAACAGTACAGAAGAGAGGGGTTGGTGTGTGTCCTTTGAGGGCTGGGATGGCTTTGGCTGTCTTAGGGTATACTCTAGGGACAGAGGTGGTTCACCCAGGCTTTGGAGCTGTTCATCATGTAACCCAATCAAAAGCTGCTGTGGTAGATGGTGTATATTTTTAAGGGAAATGTGGGATTCTATTTGGTCCCTTAGCCCCATAGTTCAGTTCTCTTGCTGTTCACCTGCCAGTCAGATGTGCAGTGGTGTGACTGTGTCATGTGTCACTGTCACAGCTGACCAGTGGCAATTGACCATATTGAGCACCACTTCAGTGCTGAACATCTCAGTGATAATTTGGTGTCTCCACTGTGCAATCTATTGCCATAGTAAGTGCAAGCTCGTTAATATTTGAATCGTTTTTCAGGCCTGTTTCCAGAAAATAGTGGAAGTATTTTCAGTCCTCCAAGATTTCCTATATTGCTTAATTAAATTAATATCTAATTATTTTTTCCACTTTTGCAAGAGGACTGTAGTTTCCATAGCACTTCGTTGGACAAGTCATATTATATTCCCAAAGGATTTTTCCTCATTTTCAAAGTTCTTTGGAATGTAGTTGTGTGATATGATTTAGTAGAGATTAATTTCTTAGGTTACTATGAGACCTAAGAGAGACCATACCTCCTTGTAATGTGGATGATAGAATTTATCATTCATTGCTGAAATGCCAAGATACATCTTACAATCTTTCTCATATTGGTCAATACCAGCTACTGTGTAAACAGAACATTTATCTTCTCAAGTAAAGCTTTCTTCCTCCTGCTGGGTATAGAGGGACAGTGGTTTAAGGCTAAAAATATCTGGCCAATAATTAAAAAAGAAAAAAAGTGTAAAAGCAAACAGATACTGAGCAAACAGAGAGAAAAATCGCACATCAGAAATAGAGAGGGTTTTACTGAAGCTGTTCCTGTTAAATAGGAGCTCAGAATGTGTTTGGGATTTAATATTTCTCCCTTGAACTACTTTTGCAGTATTTTTGCCCTACATAAGCTGACTAATACTGCAGTATTGTATCTGCAGTGCTCTTCATCTGCATTTAGAAATTTAAACTTGGGCATTCTCTGTCAGCACAGATAGGATATAGAAAGGAAATGTCCCTAGACATCTGGTACTTGAATATTAACTGGACTAACTGAAGGACTGGAAGGAGCATTTGTTATATGTTACAGCCAAGGCATGGTAAAAAGGAAGGAGAAAAATCTTTTAACAGCAGGAATCCAAAAGCTTTAATTCTTCAAGGAGGGGAGGGGAGGGGAGTTGAAGCTTGCACCAGAATTAAAATGACTTAATTCTCAAGGATCCAGCTGAAGACTGGAATGACAGGTTAGCTAGGTTGGTAGGAAGTGTTTAAAGGAAATGTAGCTGGCAAACAGGGCCTTGCTTTGGGACAAATGAACTTTATAAGTGACTGTCTAATCCACTGAATTGTTTCAATTCCATTTACAGTATGTATTTCTGTACTCTTGAGGCATTGGTAGTAATTTGGAATCCTAATGTGACTTTAATTGAAGCCAGGTAGAATCATGGAATCATTTAGGTTGGCAAAGACCCTTGAGATCATCAGGTCCTACCCTTAACACTGAAATGCCAAAAGTCACTATTGGAGCTACACTGTTGCTGCTGTGAAGTGGGAAATACTTAGGTTTACTCAGCATGTTTGTGCATGAGGCTGAAGCTTGGCCATATCTATTATGAGCTACTCAAGTGTACAGTTTATACCAGTCAGTATTATAAACCAAGTCATGGGAGGATCAGCTGTGTTCACAGGATGGTTTTTCCTTTTCACAGGTGCTGCCCCATTATCAGCTCCAGCATTTTCCTTAGCCTTTCCTCTCCTGAAGACAGTTATGACTGAGACACCCCACAACAGTGAAGACAAGGAGGAGTTCCTGGTCAAGATTCTGCAGATCCTTACGGTCCATGCTCAGCTGAGATCATCAGGAAATGGCCAGTCTTTGTTGGTGGATGAGGTGAGAGCTGTGGGGTCAGATGACCTCCTTCAGATGAGCCATGGGATAAAACAGCTGATGTGTAAACTGGACAAAGCAGATGAATTCTCCAAGTTAGAGTTAACAGTTTAGGATTGTTTTCTGTCATGGGTTTTGGTACCTGTCCAGCCCTGGGTTTTGACTGGGATTTTAAAAGGAGTATCATACATAGGCAAGGCACTTTGGAATCACAAGTTAAAAGACTTTTCCTTTTCCCCACACCTTTTCTCCCCTCAACCTTTCAGAATGGCCCAGAGCTGCTGCCCCGCAGGGACATGCTGGTTCTGCTGACCCAGGTGATAGGAACGGGTTCTCCACGGTTACAGGTGAGTGCTCAGCTTCATAACCACAGTCAGGATTCTCCCTAAATTTCATCACCATCTAAATGAGGGAGTGTACCAACTGGTTTAAGTCTGTGATGCTGGTGGTTGATACATTCCCAGTCTTTTGTGTTTATGATATTCTTGGAATAAAATGTCAGCATCTTTTTTTCTGTGGGTTTTATTGCACCAATATATTCTTCAGTCTTCCAGAGGGGACATTTTTTCTTTCTCTAAGGCCTTGCTCTGCCAAATGAGTTTAGTAGTCTCTCCTCTGAGAGTTTGTTCTAAGGGATGAGGTGGCAGAAAGGTCAATAATAAAAAGCAAAGAGTTGGACTGAACTTGTCACTTCTTGGTTTTGTCACTGTTCTTTGGGAATTTCTTCTGCTGTGATAGCACTCAGCGCTTGCTTTGACAGTTCAAAGTGTAGTGGAATCCCTGACACTTGCTCCTGGTGTTGTAGGTGTTGGCCTCTGAGGCGCTGACCGCACTGTGCGCGAGCAGCAGCGGTGAGGACGGCTGTGCCTACGCCGAGCAGGAGGAGATTGATGTGCTCCTGCAGGCCCTGCAGTCTCCTTGCATGAATGTTCGAGATGCAGCTCTCAGGGTAGGTGGCAATCATTCGGGATCACACTGAATTCCTTAAGTTTTTGGGAGGTGAATCTTCTCTTACACTGATGCAGAGAGGCTTCAGCTGTGATGCCAGGCTTTGGGCAGTGTGTCAGAAGCAGTCTGAACAATAATGCTCCAGGTCATGCTCTTTGTGCCAGATTTATCTGCAAAAAGGAGTACTCTGGGTTTATCCACACCTTTGTTTCCTTAAAAGAGGTGTAATTACTTAACACCTTCTGTTTACAATTGGATAGAGCTTAGTCTTAAAGAGAGGAGCTCTCAAAAAATTCCTGTCTGTACTAGGTCTTGTTATTGGAAAGCTTCAGGCTTAGTCACTTCTGAGAACATAGAAAGAAAAACCTCCAGGGTGCTTGGTGTTCTTTGCCATGAAACAAATTCCAGTTTAGCTCACCTGAGCTGTCTTGTCTGTACTTGGAACAGACTGTAGTCACCAGAGCCTCTCTGCAGGCTGCCTGTGGAGCACTATTCTTGAGTTTCACCATCTCACCTACTAGCAATAGGAAGTCCTTGACCACCATGGGCAGTATGAGGCACAAGCAAACATGAATTTTGACACTTCCAGCCCCTGAGAGCTTGACTTGCCAAAAGTTTTAGGTGTTTTAGCGCGTCTGTTTCTAAAAATCAGATCCTTGCAGTGATTTTCCTGTTAACTAATTCAGGGACTGATGGAGCTACAAATGGTTCTACCAACCCCAGACAGCGATGAAAAGAATGGACTGAACCTGTTGCGTCGCCTCTGGGTGGTAAAGTTTGATGTTGAAGATGAGATTCAGAAGCTGGCAGAGAGGTAAGGGTTCTTCTTTGTTGATTGGCTTTTAGGGGGACCTCTTCTCTGCCCGTGGCATGGAGCTGCACTTGGGCTTTGCCCCCACAGCTGGAGGGCAGCTGTAGGTCACTGCAGTAGTACATATAGCAGTGGCTTCTCTGCTGAAGGGTGACCCATCACCTCTGTTTGTGTGCTGCAGGCTGTGGGAGTCCATGGGTCTGGAGCTGCAGCCTGACCTCTGTTCCCTGCTGATCAAAGATGTAATCTACCATGAGGAGGCAGTGCGACAAGCAGGGGCTGAAGCTCTTTCCAGAGCTGTAGCGCAGTACCGAAAGCAAGCAGCAGAGGTCATGAGCAAGCTCACAGAGATTTACCAGGAGAAGCTCTATGTAAGTACTCCTGCCCTGTGGGGTTGACAGGCCTGAGCTGCTGCTTTATTTTCTGTTAGTCACTTTTCCTTTTGTCAGTCCTGAAGATGTGCATTGAATCCACTGTTGCCGTGTTTGAGCTTAGCACAGACTTCAGTGTCTTGAACTTCATGTTATCAGCCACTAATGGCACCATTGTACAGGTGGGAGGGGTGCCTTAGATGATACAGAAAGGCTGTGGTAGGGCAGTGTCAGTTTAAGTGATTTAAGTGTCAGTTTAAGTAATTTTAACCCCAAACTTGCTTTCTGCTTATTTTTTTACCTTGCTCTTCTGCTAGTGGTATCATAACTCTGTGCAGTATTGTCAAATGGCATTGCAGGTATGGTTGACAGATTCTCTGTGTGCCTATCCTTGAAAAGGCATTTTAGTGAAATCTTTTCTCCTTCCAGAGGCCACCTCCAGTTTTGGATGCTTTGGGACGAGTGATATCTGAATCACCGCCTGACCAGTGGGAAGCAAGGTACAGTCATATTCAGATTGATCTCATCACTTCCTGTGCATCCACATGAAAAGTTTTTCATTTTTATTTAGAAGAACAAATAAAATGCAATTGTACTGACTTGCTATTTTCATGTGTCCCTTTGTTAGATAATATTTGTGCCCCTCAAGCAAACTGGGGGCAGGCAGAACTCCATCAAAATATTGGATGCTGTCATCTCTGTGTCCTGATAAAAACAGAGTCTTTCCCTCTCAGACTGATTTTTGTCTTAGCTTACTGCATTCTCACCTCTATATGGGCCATTATTTGTTTCAAGAGCAGCAGTGCAAGCCTTAATGAACTGGCCAAATTCCAGTTTGGATAATTACTTTTTGTTTACTTGTATGTTCTGTACAGGTTTAATTGGAGATCATCTTGTTTGTTACTTGTCCTGAGATAATCTATCCTTTAATGCCAATATACATTGTTGAAAAGCTGCTGCATTTCAGCAGTAGTTGAAGTGATCCTGATGTCTAAGTTGGCTCAAGTATCCCTAATGCTTAATTGAGATAAAAGCTATTATATGGCTGAGATATCGTTGTCCTTGTGGGAGACTGCAGCATGGGGTTAGGTAGTGAAACGCACAGAGGATGGACACTGAGGCATTTTGTTTCCATAATGGTTCTCGCTCTCAGTTTCTGTAATTGCTGCTGATAGCAAATGTGATTGTGAGCTCTCAATTCTGTGAGAAGTCAGTAAGCTCACAGGCTCACCTTCTTCACAGGTGTGGCATAGCACTGGCCCTTAACAAGCTCTCAGAGCATCTGGACAGTTCTCAGGTGAAGCCCCTCTTCCAGTTTTTTGTGCCGGATGCTCTGAATGATCGCAGTCCTGAGGTCAGGAAGTGCATGTTGGATGCAGCTCTTTCAACACTCAACACTCATGGCAAAGTAAGTCTGAACGTTTCTCTCTCTAGCAGTGGAAAAAAGATGTAATGGATATGTAGATACTGTATTGGAGCCCATAGATTTTTTTTTAAATCTTTATAAATTTCTTAGAGGTTGCTGTTGCTTGTAACAGCTGAAAACTTTCATTTAGGAATTTATGTGTTCAGAGTTGTTCTTTTAGTCTGTAGTGTTGACTAAGTGTGGTTCATCCCTGTCATTGCTATAAAAAAGTAATATCCCTGAATCAACTGGAGTTAAAATGGTATAAAACGAGAGTAATGAAAGTAAAATCAGACCTTAGATCTTTTAATCCTGCAAAGATGAGAATTCCTTGTCAGGCTTCACACAAAGCAAAACATGAAACCTTGCTGATTGTTGGCTTAATTAAACTGAAAACATTGAGGGAACTGAGGACCATCCTTCTCCCTGCCAGCCCTTCCCCAGCAGTGTCATATGGGGAAGGTGTGCAGGGTGTGAATTGCTCAGCTTCTGATTTCCTCAAATGTGCCAGTCACCTGTGGACAGATGTCTGTATGCCTTAGTTTAGCCCAAGACAGTTGGGATATTTTCATATTATTCATTCTTTCCTTCTGTTTCTTAGAAAAAGAGTGTGAAGTTCATTTGAAGTTTGATGCTCTCTCTTTGCAAATGGGGCAAGCAGAGGAGCAGGCACTGATGTTCAGGTCTGGGAGCTTGAATTGCTTCTGGCAGAACATCGTGCTGGCAGACTTGGGGATTCTAATTTTGAAGAGCTAATTTCTCTCTAGCAGGAAATATTTGTTGCCTGTCGGGATGGTACAAGGTTTTATGTGATGTGACACATGAAATGAACTGTAAATACAGTGTGATTGTTCAGTTGTTGGCTCAGAGAAGAACAAACAAGTCCACTGAGCATAGCAAATCTCATTCTGAGTGGACTCTAGTGGCAAGTTCTGTGGTTTTGTTTTTCAGGACAATGTTAACTCTCTCTTGCCAGTGTTTGAAGAATTCCTGAAAAATGCTCCTAATGATGCCAGTTATGATGCTGTCAGGCAAAGTGTGGTCATTCTGATGGGGTCACTGGCAAAACATCTGGACAAAAGTGACCCTAAAGTGAAACCAATTGTTGGCAAACTGATAGCAGCCTTGTCCACCCCATCTCAGCAGGTAGGTGCCTTTGGGAGGAATTGTAAGGTTCCACACAGAGGCAGGTTAACACCAGGATACTGTTAGGGATGGCAGAGAGAAGAAAAATGGTGACAGAAGGGTTTCATTTGGGGTGCATTCTAGGGGGAATTTGTTTTAGTAATTACTATTTTGTGATCTGGTGGCTGGTGGATTGTTTTACAGGTTCAAGAGTCAGTGGCAAGCTGTTTACCGCCTCTGGTGCCTGCAATTAAGGAGGATGCAGGAGGAATGATCCAGAAGCTGATGCAGCTGCTGTTGGAGTCTGATAAGTACGCTGAGCGCAAAGGTGCAGCCTATGGGCTGGCAGGCCTAGTGAAAGGCCTGGGCATTCTCTCTCTCAAGCAGCAGGAGATGATGACCACACTGACTGACGCTATCCAGGACAAGAAGAACTTCCGCCGGCGGGAGGGTAAGGGACAGGAGCTTTTCCCTCCAGATGCTTAGCATTCTCTTGTACCTACTACCAGTGTCGTCAGGTGAAGTTCCTGCACCCCTGTGTTTGGTTTAGCTACATTTATTTTACTAAGGTTTGGCAAGAAAGAAATAGGAAGTGATTCTTGTGAGGCCAATAGTGTCCCAAAATCACTCAGTTCACATTGTGGTGGAAGGATTTCTAGTCCTAGATGATATGGATGTGTTCCTCTCTCCTGTTTCCAAAGGCAGGTGTTGCTGGGGGGGAGCTCCTTTTCTGAGGTCACAAATCCCCACTACAGCACAAGCCACAAGGGTAGGAAAGCAAGGGACTTTCAGCTGTGAGATTTGAGTACTTTTGAACAATTCTACAGATATTTGGCAAATTGTATCTTCTTTTCCCATCATCCTTAAATGAAGTTGTATTTCCCTCTGACCGTCCTTTTTGGGTTCGTAGGGGCTCTGTTTGCCTTCGAGATGCTCTGCAGCATGCTCGGGAAGCTCTTTGAGCCCTATGTGGTTCATGTGCTGCCTCACCTGCTGCTTTGTTTTGGAGATGGGAACCAGTATGTGCGAGAGGTAAGGTGCCTTAAATTTCTGCCATCACAGAGTGTTAGAAAACCCAGATGGAATGGATATGGATGTGAATCCTGTTTGTAACGAGGCAAATTGAGAAGGTGACCTATTCCTTGAGATACCACTAATAACAATTTGATCTTCTTAGTAACTGAAAGCATCTGATTTCATTGGCCATTAATTGGGAGCTACTTAGCCAGCTGCATCATTGTACTGAGACACTATTTACATGAAGGCTGTGTTCCCAGAGAGTCTCTGAAGAAGGAAAACAGTGTTGTGTCACAGTTTGTAAGTGTTCTCTTCTCCTTGGAGGCTGCAGATGACTGTGCCAAAGCTGTAATGAGCAATCTGAGTACTCATGGAGTGAAGCTGGTTTTGCCATCACTTCTTGCGGCACTAGAAGAGGAATCATGGAGAACTAAAGCTGGTATGGACCAAAGTGCCTGACATGATTGAGAGTAACCCACAGTTCCCTTTGCTGTCATCCCCCTTGTATATTCCTTCATCCCTACAGATGGCCATGATGGTTTATTTTCTTGTAAGGGACTGTGGATCTTTTACAGCTTTTTACAGCTGAGTTCCCTGACACATTTGAGTAACCTTTTTCCCACTGGCATATACAAGGGACAGTTTGTATCCCATCCCTGTAGCAGCACTTCAGAACATGGAATTTTCTTCACACATTCCTTTTCCCTCGTACAAAAGAAAAATATTATTTGGTGTCTTTAGGTGCCATAGAGTGACTTAATGCATTTCAGCCCTTCTTTGTGTTCTCTGACTGGTAGATTTGAGTTTGAAGTAAATGTGATCATAATCTCATGTCAATTCTTAATACTGTGTTTAGTCTTTTCTTTGTCTTTTTTTTCTTGGTGTACTTTGTTCACAGGGTCAGTGGAACTGCTGGGGGCTATGGCATACTGTGCTCCCAAACAACTCTCTTCCTGTTTACCCAACATTGTGCCCAAACTTACTGAAGTTCTGACAGATTCCCATGTGAAGGTGCAGAATGCAGGGCAGCAGGCTCTCAGGCAGATTGGGTCTGTCATCAGGAATCCAGAGATCTTGGGTAAGACCTGTCTGTGCATCTGTAATGTCCTGATGTGACTGTGGCTTATAATAACAAGGTTAGGTTCACAGTATTTATAGGATTAAATGCAAATTTGTATAGAAATGAAACTAATCCTACAGAAGTATAATGTGAAAGTTTAACAGCAGCTGTCTGCTTCCAGGCTTTCTAAATGTTCCTGTCCATTTTTTCAGTTGATGTTAATAGAGTTTCCCCTGTCCTTATGCTGCTTGTTGCTTCAGAAGGACCTCAAACATCTCGTGAGAGCATACCAGC
This sequence comes from Oriolus oriolus, assembly GCA_013400235.1. Taxonomy (NCBI): domain Eukaryota; kingdom Metazoa; phylum Chordata; class Aves; order Passeriformes; family Corvidae; genus Oriolus; species Oriolus oriolus. Next base: position 89,410 of record VXBT01008772.1, on the reverse strand, counting down.
TCATCCTGACATGTTTTTGGTTTGTGTACAAATAAAGTCTTTTCTCTCCTTTTTAAAAATATTCAGCAATCGCTCCAGTTCTGCTGGATGCTCTCACTGACCCCTCCAGGAAGACTCAGAAGTGTTTGCAGACTCTACTGGATACCAAATTTGTCCATTTCATTGATGCTCCATCCTTAGCACTGATCATGCCAATTGTTCAGAGAGCTTTTCAGGATCGTTCCACAGACACCAGGAAAATGGCTGCCCAGATCATTGGGAACATGTACTCCCTGACCGACCAGAAGGTACAGCGCTAAAAATACTCTCTGACTGTATTCTAATAGACTACTGTGACTAGAGAATTTATTTGGCTTGGGGATTTTGCTGTTAAGGTAGAAAATATTAGCATCCATGCAGCTTCTTAATTAAATGTATGTAAATGAACAGATGACTGTAAAGATAGTGACAGTTCTCAGGTCCTTAAGACTGTCAGCTTTGTGCTTCGGTCATCTAGTTATTACCAGTTTATCCCTGCAAAAAGGTCTTGTAATTTTTACCATATAAAAAATGCCTTAATAAACAAACAAGTGTAACACAGATCAGCTGCTAACAAATGGATCCAGGGTTTGTTTGAAAAGTATTTGTAGGACCTGACTGTAGGCTAAAGATCTGTGTTTAATTTTTGTGCTGATAATCTCTACATTTAAACCTTGTAAATGTTAAGAGTGTTTGATTTTCCTTAGACACAAACTGCTGAGTTGGGAGTGAGCATTAAAAAGGTTTTGAGTGATCTGCACGGAACTGGTGTTTCTTGGACTTGCAGAATAATTCACTACACTTATCTGCAGTATTGTGAGAGCAACTAATTAAACTCTCAGGATGTTAGGGATATTTGCTGATAATAAGGGGTGAATGTCCTTTACATGAAGGTGACTATGTTTTTTCTCATTTTGAATCTGGTTCTGACTTTTCGGGCTCTTTGTTTTAGGATCTGGCTCCGTACCTACCCAGTGTGACCCCTGGACTGAAGGCCTCTCTGTTGGATCCTGTACCTGAAGTAAGTCTTTTGTACAAACACAGTTTGTCTTTCAGTGCATTAGGTTAAATATTGTCCTAATCAGTCTGGCACGTCTGTCGTAGCACCTTTGACTGGACATTTTGCAGATCTCTGTTTCTCTTGTCTTCTTAGGTGCGCACAGTGTCTGCAAAGGCCCTGGGGGCCATGGTGAAAGGCATGGGAGAGTCCTGCTTTGAGGATTTGTTGCCGTGGCTGATGGAGACACTGACATATGAGCAGAGCTCAGTGGATCGCTCTGGTGCTGCTCAAGGTGGGGACAGCTGTGTGTGAGCACTGAGCTCAGGTGTTCTCATATTAAATCAGATTAGCTGCTTGATTCTTGTGTGTATCAGCTCCATTCCCTGCATTTTTCCCCCAGGTCTGGCTGAAGTTATGGCTGGTTTGGGGGTAGAAAAGCTGGAGAAACTTATGCCAGAGATTGTAGTGACTGCCAGTAAAGTGGATATTGCTCCACATGTACGAGATGGTTATATCATGATGTTCAACTACCTGCCAATTACCTTTGGAGACAAGTTCACTCCCTATGTTGGTCCCATCATTCCTTGTATCCTTAAGGTATGTAGCCAAACTGAAGAATTTTATTTATTAGAGAATAAAAAGAAGCCTCCAGAGCATTTTAAGTATCATTTTCAGTAATTGTGGGATGTGCAGAGACTTGTCCAGCATGGCTGGACTATTAGAAAAAAAGGGAATTTAAATTATAAATTATTTCTTCTAAGTTATTGGCTTGCTGTCTTTTATTTGTGGTCACTAGTCATTTCTTGAAGTGATCTTTGTGCATTCACAACTCTGCAGTTCGTTTGCTTTTCATGGTAGAGAGAGAAAACATTGGTTTGTTTTCCTCCTGTTGCTTTTGTGCATTGTGCTGAAAGGCCCAGTTTTCAGAGCCCCTTTTGTGTCTCTGTGCAGGCCCTGGCAGACGAGAACGAATTTGTGCGGGACACAGCGCTGCGGGCGGGGCAGCGGATCATCAGCATGTACGCCGAGACAGCCATCGCTCTGCTCCTGCCACAGCTCGAGGATGGGCTCTTTGATGACTTGTGGAGGATAAGGTAGGCAAAACCAGCTTAGCCACAAATGTTTCCCTTCCATGCTTGAAAAACTGGAGTGATTTAGACTCTGTGTTGCTCCTCAAAAAAATGCAGAGACTGCCTGTGAAGCAAAAACAAGTGTTGCTTTTTGCTTGTTGATTTGAGTATGATGCCTTATAGCATTTGAGTCTGCAAAGCCCTGCCAGGCTGGATCAGGTTTCCTACTACATGCAGAGCATTCATGCTGGATTATTAATTCTGGTGGTGACTCTGAAATGCAATTCCAAGGCAGGTGATGTGGCAATATTTAGCCCTTGCGTATTGTTTTTCATTTCTCCAAATGCTGAGCGAGTTATTGTTCTCCTGTGTATGAAAATGTGCAGTGGAGCACTCACAGCTGATAGCAGTTGCTCAAAAATTAGCTGTACTAAATGATTTGTGCCAGCTGAGTGCTGCTAAATATTCTTACCCCAGGTGAATATTGTTTGGGTTAGACAGGTGCAGGCACTGTCTTGTTCCTTTTTAGAGTCAAGGCTATTCTTGGATTCATTGCTTTGATTTGAAAATTCTCTCAGCCCTTCCAGTTTGGAATTCACTCCTTCCCTTTCTGTTTAGCGTGCTCCTTTCAGCCATGTAGGCAGATGATTTTACACATCAGCCCGTGCAGCATTTCAGTGCAGACCTAGCTGTGCCTCACATTTGGCTCCGGTCTGTAGCTGACCTGTCAGAATTGGACAGGTCCTGCCTGAGTGCCCTGTTCATAACACTTAACTTGCTCCTGTTGCCAGGTTTAGTTCAGTTCAGCTCCTTGGAGATCTTCTATTCCATATCTCAGGAGTCACTGGAAAAATGACCACAGAAACTGCCTCAGAGGATGACAACTTTGGAACAGCCCAGTCAAACAAGGTAAAGCCGTTCTTGCCTGTTGTGCCTTTTTTTTTTTTTTAATGCTCCTATTTTAAATCAGCATGGACAGCCTGCTGGAAAGACATTTGGAATAATCATGTATTCTATTATTTTTACAGATTTCAGGAGGACATAAGACAATTTTGTGTTATTTCTTTCCAGGCTATCATTAATGCTCTGGGAGTAGAGAGGAGGAACAGGGTGCTGGCGGGGCTGTACATGGGTCGCTCGGACACACAACTGGTGGTGCGCCAGGCCTCCTTACACGTCTGGAAAATCGTTGTCTCAAACACTCCTCGCACACTGCGGGAAATCCTGCCAACACTCTTTGGGCTTCTGCTGAAATTCCTGGCCAGTACTTGTGCAGATAAGCGAACGGTGAGGAATTAAGTTGTGCCTTCCTGATCCTGCGGGTGACTGTAGAAAATAACTCCAGAGGAACACAGCATAATTCTTCTCTATAAGTCACGCCAAAGCTGTCATCAGTTTAACTGTTCTGAGCATGAGCATGTCTGAATTCTCTGTTTGCTGAAGGCAACTGTGATTGTGATGACAGTAAAAGTATTTTTCAATGATTATTTGTAATACTGTTTCCATTCCTACTGCTCTGTCTGCACTATGAACACTAGCTTATGGTCAAAAGTGAACATTTGCTCACAGTTCACCTTCTAAAGTTTTATAAAAAAGGAAAATAGTTTATTAATACATTTTTGGGGACAGGTTGCAGCACGGACATTAGGAGATCTTGTCCGAAAGTTAGGAGAGAAGATCCTTCCTGAAATCATTCCTATCCTGGAAGATGGACTGAGATCAGACAAGAGTGATGAGAGGCAAGGAGTCTGCATCGGTTTGAGTGAGATCATGAAATCAACCAGCAGAGATGCGGTGAGTTACATGTGCCAGGTGAAATTCCCGTTTTCCCAAGTATTGATGTTATGGTGCAGGTATCGCACTTGAGACAGAAAAATACGTTCCATGGACTGAAGTCAGGGCTTGTAACTAACACTGAGTTGCTGCTCTGGCAAATTGTATGAATTTGTATCAGTCAGAGCACTGCAACTATTTGTGCTGATTTATCCTGCTTTTCTTCCGATATTATTTCAAGCAAACTGCAGTATAGTTTCAGTTGTGCAAATTCTGCATTCTTAGCTACTTTACTGGGATACACATGTCTGTTGTGCTTTAGATGTTCTGTAATTTTACCTCTTCATCTTCAGGTACTGCTTTTCTCTGAGTCCCTGGTTCCTACAGTGAGAAAAGCACTGTGTGACCCTCTGGAAGAAGTTCGAGAGGCTGCAGCCAAAACATTTGAACAGCTGCACTCAACGATTGGCCATCAGGCTCTCGAAGACATCCTGCCCTTCTTGCTGAAGCAGCTGGTGAGCATTGCTCAGCATTAGTCAACAACCTGATTAATGATGTTGTGGGACAAGTTTTGAATAATTAACTTAAAGGAGAAGGAGGACTGGAGTGGCAGACCTTCCAGGGAATGGCAGCAATATTTTGTCTCCTCCTGGAGTCATCCTAGCCAGTGGTAGGGAAGATCTTGTGGCTAAAGCCCAGGCCTAAGGATGGCTACACCTGGCTCTGCTATGGAATTGCCATTGTCACCTGCTAAAGTTGCTTGGCCACCATGCCTGAAATGGAAAATCTTTCTGATGTGACAAGAGCTTGGTTTGGGTTTTGCTAGGTACTATGACGACAAGAGCTTGGTTTGGGTTTTGCTAGGTACTATGACAATATGAGAACAATTTTGAATAGAAGGACTTAGTTTTGTTTTTATGATCACATGGAAAATCGTCCCTTGAAACAGGGCTTAGCTGGGTGTGTCACAGATCATTTCTCTGTTTGTTTCTTTCTCTTTCCCTGTAGGATAATGAAGAAACAGCTGACTTTGCTGTGGATGGTCTTAAACAAGTTATGGCTGTCAAGAGCCGGGTGGTGCTGCCTTACTTGGTGCCAAAGGTACAATGGGAAACAAATTTTAAAGTTTATATCTGTGCTGTTTCCTCTGCTTGCTGCCAGTTGTCTTTGGACCAGTATGGCAAAAGGGAGAGCATAGTTTGAAATTTTCTTCTGATTTTGTGCTCAAAACATTGTCATTTGGGTTGTGATGCATAAATATTTCATGTTGTAGAGAAAGTGAGAGTCCTTCTGAAAAAACTTCCTGCTTGTCTCAATTTTTGGTTTTAATTTTTATTTTTGTAGCTGACTACCCCCCCAGTGAACACCCGGGTGCTGGCTTTCCTCTCCTCAGTGGCAGGGGACGCTCTGACAAGGCACTTGAGTGTCATCCTGCCTGCCATGATGTCTGCACTCAAAGAGAAGCTGGACACCAGTGAAGAGCAATTGGCAAGTAGCACAGCTCAGCTCTTTGTTGTGACAAGTTGCCTGAACATAGTGCACCAGGTTTACTTCCCAGCCCGGAATCTGTGTTCTCTAGATTCACAGATTGCATGTTTAATTCAGTCCATTAGCTTCTCCGGGATGTCTTTTTGCCTGGTGGCGTATTGTGAGTCAAAAAATGTGTGCTTTCCAAATCTATTTGTATCCATTTAAAAGTCTCCTTGGCCTGCTACAAGATAAAATTCTCAGTTTACTTATTCCTGGAGAACTGCCAGAGTGTCTAGTTAACTTTGTATTTATTCTTGGTGTAGAAGACTGAGAGATTAAAGGGCTGCAGGGAGGAAATCTCCTGTTTTGCATGCTGCACTCCTCCCGTACTGCTTTCCAAAACATCTGGTGTTTGGACTCCAGACAACATCCTGGAGTTGTGACTGTGGGCAGACATTTTCATAATCAGTTGGTGAATTAGGAATGAGTGACAGAGTCCTGTTGTCTATCTATGGATGCCCATTAGATCAGCTTCTAGCCCCAGGTCTGCCTGGAGATCTCTAATGTACCCACAGACATGCTTGTAATTAGTGCTGTGACACACAGCATTAAACTACCTAAATCAGAAGAATGTTATCTGACAAGACTTACAGTCTCTAATGGGTGAGTGAGATGGGGGAGACTGAGCTACTCTATTTTTTTTAAATTAGCCCTCCTGCAGCAACCAGTTCAGCAGAGTTTGGTCACTTGTTAAATTTTAAGAATTGGTCATATCTGTGTCTGCACCAGGACTGAGTCAAGCCTTTAATGGTGATGTGACCAGCTCTTTAATGAGAAACAATTAGCAAGTGGGGTGTGTTGTAGTATTTATCTAGAGATAATGCTGGGGATAACATGGAGAAACCTGGGGCTAAATTTGGCTTTGTTCTGTTTGAGAGCTAATGTAAAGTTAATTTGGGCTCTTCAGGAGATGGCAAACTGCCAGTCTGTGATCCTGTCTGTGGAAGATGATGTTGGACAAAGAATTATAACTGAAGATTTGCTAGAAGCTACCCGCAGCCCTGAGCTGGGCATGAGACAGGCAGCAGCTGTCATGCTGAATATCTACTGCTCCAAGACAAAAGCAGACTACACTGGTCATCTCAGGAGCTTGGTTTCTGGCTTGATTCGCCTGTTTAATGACACCAACCCTGTAGTTTTGAATGAAAGCTGGGATGCGCTTAATTCCATCACCAAGGTGAGAGGCAGCTTAAAAAAGTTACAGGGGTAATGCCTGGCCTGAGAAGACTTCACAAAAGATATCTGGATGTCATGTTGCCTGATCTTTGTTTTACCCCTCTCTGCTGCAGAAATTAGATGCTGGGAACCAGCTTGCTCTCATTGAGGACCTGCACAGGGATATCCGGATTGTAGGGAATGAGGCCAAGGGCGAGCATGTGCCAGGATTCTGTATTCCTAAGAAGGTAAAGGATCAGAATGAGCGTGGATTCATCACAGCCACAATACCCCACCTTTGGGGAGAGCTGATGGATATTACAGCTATTAGAAGCAGTGACTATTTAGGCATTCCAAACCTGTGTATTGGAGGACTTTTTGTAGGTTAGAGCTTTTGAGTAACCATACAGAAGACCCCTCTTGCAGTGAGGTCTCTGACAATTCTATTATGCACATAAGTTATGGTTGCTGGCTGCTTTTTGTGGGGAAGTAACACTGGACTTCTGTGACAAATTTCTCTGGTTTAAAAATTCCGTGAGCCGCCACCACTTTTCTCATAGCAACTGGCTTAGTAAGGTGGAGAGGCATGAAATCAAACCAAATAAAAGTAGCTCTGTCAGTGTGGAATCAGGCAGCTGAAGGTCAGCAGGAAATTGAGAGACACTCTCTAAGTTTGTTCATCTGGTGTATAATAGGAGCAAAAATAAGATACATATTTCTTGTATCTTAGCTTCTTACCCGATTTTCGTGACAGGGAGTGACTTCCATACTTGTGGTGCTGCGGGAAGGTGTTTTAACTGGTAATCCAGAACAGAAGGAGGAGGCAGCAAAGGCCTTAGGGCTGGTTATTAAGCTGACTTCTGCTGAAGCTCTCAAACCATCTGTGGTGAGCATCACCGGGCCACTCATTCGAATCTTGGGAGATCGGTTCAGCTGGAATGTCAAGGTGGCTCTGCTTGAAACTTTAAGCCTTCTTTTAGCAAAGGTAAGATTCAAAGTGTTGGACTGTGGTTTGTGAACATTTTCCATGGCAACCTTCAGAAATATCTGTTGCTGTTCATGTAAATACAGCTGGGATGCCTGCTGCTGTGGATTTGATATTTAGGAATAGCACTGTAACTGGATTGCATTCTTCCAGCAGCTTCCGGCCTACAGAAAAAGCCCCCAGTGCTGAACCACTGGGCTTCTTAGAAATATTGATACATGCTGATCCCACTTTCACATGATTAAAACCCACCATGTAATTAATCTCTCCTGTATCCACCATTTTTACGTATTGTCAAGTGCAAAGATCTTACGTATCTTTGAACAGAGCTGAGCTTTTATTCAGGGCTCTGTGTACAAAAGGCTGTTCATGGTAGTGTAAAATTTCTCACTGCTACCCTTGTATTTCAGTATGAAGAAAAGATTATTAGATTGGAAAAGGTCAAAGGTTTTTTGGTAAATTGTTGTTTCATGTTTTTCCTATTTTAGTAGCGTGTTAGATGTAACAAGGGCTCTCTAATAACAAACTAGAATAGGTCATACTGTTTTCAGGCTTTGATCTCTAGCTGCTCTTTAATACTTGACTGTACCACTTTCCCTTCTTCCATCTCTGGAATAGGTTGAGATTGCCCTGAAACCATTTTTGCCCCAGTTGCAAACAACCTTCACCAAAGCTCTGCAAGACTCAAACCGTGCTGTTCGTCTTAAAGCTGCCGATGCTCTTGGGAAACTCATTGTCATCCATGTCAAAGTGGATCCTCTCTTCACGGAGCTCCTGAATGGAATTCGTTCCAGCGATGACTCTGCCATCAGGTAAGCTGCAGCTGACAGCTCAGACCTGCCTGCTTACTACAGATGAAAGAAAGAGCTGGGATGAATGAACAAAACCCCCAGTTGGAGTAAGATGTATGTATTAATGAAAGCAGTGGACTGTAAACCAAGAATGGGGATGATGGGGCCTTTCTGTGTCAGAAACTGAGCTGTGAGAGTATTTAGGAGAAACAGTGCTTGGGGTCTGCCCAGTTCTCCTCTCCTGCACATCCCCAAGCAGTCTTTCAGCCTTATACTTTCAGATAAAAGACAGTATTGATAGTTAGTCTGACCTGAAGTAAAGCAGCTGTTCTTGTATCCTAAGGGCACAGATCCCCAAGATATGAACTTCCTGACTTGAGAATTTTTTAAATCTTTGAACGATCAGAAAATATCTGTGTTATAACAAACAGAAACATGGAAGTACTGTCTAGGATGGAGTTTCCAGTAGTGCAGAGAGGGGATCACTCTCCCAGACTGTACGGCATATCAGTGTAATTGCTGTGCAAGGATCTACAGGTGTCCAGAGCAAAATTTCTCTTGGAGGGTGGGGGAGAGGCAGCATCTGACTGTATGTTGTGATCACTTCCAGGGACACGATGCTGCAAGCGCTGAGGTTTGTCACACGAGGAGCTGGTGCAAAAGTAGATGCTGCAATTAGGAAGAATATCAGCATGGTGCTCCTGGGGATGCTGGGACATGATGAGGTACTGCTTCAGCCAGCTGCAGAGGACCCCTGCTGTAGACAGTCTTGTTCTTACATTTAAAATCTGAACTTTCTAACAGAATTACTATCTAAAATAACTTCTGGGAAAATTACGAATCATGTCACAGTGAAGAATTGGAGATTACTGGCCAGTCCCTCGTAACTCTGAAAAGCCTCCAGTTTAATGTTTCCTTGGCAACTGCACATGTGGGTTTGACCTGCAGCTCCTCACTAACAGGTTTGAGGTAGCTCTGCAATCAGGATTTGCTTTTTATCTTGGAGAAAACCTGCAGTACCTTCACTGTATGCATGGATGTGTTTGTAGCCTCTCAGGTGAGATTTCATTCAGTGTGAGAAATTTTTCAGATAATGGCAGATTTCTCTCCAACAAGAGAAGCCCTCCAAGCTGAATATAGGGTCTTCTGTATGTGGCAGATAGCAACAGTAACACGAGTGAGGTTAATCATCTAATAATTTCTTTTTTATGTCCGTCTCTGCAACAGACATGCAACTGTTGACATGCTAGAAATAGAAAAATTGAAAAGTTCCCACTGGGTTGTAAATTTTGGGGAGGAGTGGCTAGTTATGGGTTGGTCACATAAGGAAGCCAAAATAGCAGAAGCCTGGAAGTGTTAAATGAAAAGTGGTAAGAGTTTATCACAGAGATCAGCTCATCCAGAAATGGCTAGAAATAACACTTGCAGTAAGTGAATCTAAACTAAGCTCTTGTGAACTCATCCTTTAAAACACTGACTTTCATCTTTATGACTTTTCCATTTAACAAATCAGAACTTAGATAAGATCTGTAATTCTTCAGTCTCTGCTGGCTTTTTTGACCTTAGATTTGGCTTTAAGTTCCATTATGTACAAGATCTATGTGAACTGACAGAAATCCACAGGGAATAGGAGTGAAATACTACTATTTATTTTCTCCTCCTCTTTATTTCCTGTCATCTTCTGACACTTGTTTTTCTTGCTGCCTGTCTCTGGAGTGTGTTGAGCTCAAGCCATGTTCTCTGTTCTCACATCCCCTGTCAGGATGCCACCCGCATGGCCTCGGCCGGCTGCCTGGCAGAGCTGTGTGCCTTTCTGTCCGACGAGGAGCTCAGCACTCTTCTCCACCAGCACTTACTGGGTAGGTGAAGCTGTTTACAGGACTGGAACAGATTATGAAAGCAGGGAAGATTCCTTCTCAGCCATTGATTCAGGCTAACTTCGTGACTGAATCTCTGCTCTGTGTTTTCTTGTGCTTTTCTTTGCTCATGGCTCTTAATTCATGCACTCTGGTACTCAGGGAGCACAGGTAACTGGTTGTCAGTTGGGGTTACGCAGACATTTTTTTTCTCTGGATTTGTTATCAGACGACTTGATAAAAGTACCAGCATGGCTGAGTAATTGCTGGTGCCGACACGAGGACAGTTGGACATGACAGGAAGTTCAGGCAGGGTGGACAAGAGGGCCATCCCACCTTTTGGGAGGGCACTCTGATCTTAGGTTGGCTGACGCTAATTGCAGACAACATCTGATGGCTTCACATGCTTTTGGAGAATTAACTTAATTTGCCTCTAAGTTAGAAAAACCCACGCATTTTAAAGGACCCTGGTGTTTGAGAGTGTTATGGATTACTCTCCCCTGTCGGATTAAAAAGGGAGTCTGTTGGCTGGTCAAATTACAGATGACTTTTACAATTTTATTAGACGGTCAAAGCTTACCTAATTTTGAACCATCTGAAGTATCTGAGTTGAACAAGAGAGTCCCTTGTTTGTGTCTGCTTCCCTGCCTGCCCAGATGGTGTTCCTGCCTGGAAAAGGTGTTGCATTTTAGCTCTGTCTGTATGTCTTTTTGGGAGAAATGGAGGAAGCAGGCCATTGCTTTAGATGCTGCTCATTATTTCATTTTATGGCAGTGAATTGACAAACTGCCAACAGCCTCTCAGATGAAAGCAGGAGCCCTACAATTGTTCTGTTCTTTCCTCTGCAGCAGATGTCTCTGGCATTGACTGGATGGTGAGGCATGGCCGGAGCCTGGCACTCTCCGTGGCTGTGAACGTGGCTTCTGGCAGGCTGTGTTCCCCAAAATACTACAACAGTGTCCAGGAGATGATCATCAGCAATGCCACGGCCGACAGGGTGAGTCCTGCCCGACAGTGGGTGAGTGCTGTTGCAAGCACTTGTTGGGAGCAGTTTTGAAAGGTGTGTGAACAGGTTCCTTTGTTACCAAACAGGACAAAAACCTCCAAATGACATCTGAAGATTCTCCCTTGGCTAGATGCAGTTTTTATGGTGAAATTACACAACTGTTCTGGTTCTTTGAGTTCTGGTCTCTGGGGAGATGAAGATTAAATAATCTTTAACTGCAGAGTAGGTTTCATTTGGAGTAAATTACACTCTTGTTTCCCTAGAGAGTTCTCATTCACAGGCCAAGTTTACAAGAAGTGGAAATTACTCATTTTAGGAGGAAGATCTAAAATCTGAGGTTGAATGAGTAACTTGGGATAGGAATTTTGTGGGCTTGGTGGGGCCTGCTGCCTTATTCCATCTGGCTCATGGTTGCATTGGGATTTTTTCATCATATTACCCAATAACATTGACCCAACATTTTCCTGCTTTGATGCTGCTGTTCTTTTGAAAGACGGGTTTGGCCTTCCACAAAAGCTGACAGACCATGAGTTTGGTTATAAAGGCTGTTGTTGAATTCTGCTGTAGTAATACCAATTCTTGTCTTTATGTTGAAGATTCCCATTGCAGTTAGTGGCATCAGAGGGATGGGCTTTCTCATGAAATACCACATGGAAGGGGGAGGCAACCTGCCTCCCAAAGTTTCCAGCCTCTTTATTAAGGTAAGAATTTTCATGGTAACCACCTGGTGGTGTTCTTGTGTGATCTGAATCTCTGTCTGACCTAACTCATGGGTGGGTCTATAAAATCCCTGAAAATCTGTTTTGGCGCTTTTTTTTTTTTTTTTTTTGAGGCGGAGTGCAGATAAAATCACTGTATCAGCCTGCTTTGAAGCTATGAATACAACACTGCCATCCCTACTCTAACATGGAAATTTGTTTTTGAGCTTTCTGCGCTAAATCTCAACTCTGATTCTTAAAAATGCATTTTTCTTTTGCAGTAGCAAACAGCTGGTAGAGAGGCAGAGAAGAGTGTGAGGAAGCTGTCAGGTTTTTAAGATTGCTAAAGGTCAAATGGCCTTTGTTAGAAATGTAACAAATACCAAAACTCACCTGACCTGAGAACATTGAAGTTAACATCTTTTTCAGTTCTTTTCTATTTAAATATTTTTCTTCAAAATTCCTTTATTGGTTGGTTGTTTCTTTTGGTGTGTAGCTGGGTTTTTTTGGTTTCTTTTGTGATCTGCCCTCCCAAACCCCACCCAGACACCCAAGTATCCCTCTTGGTAGACAAGGGTAGATAGAGAGGGGCACATTATGCTGGAGCACATTACGTTTTCAGATTTTACATTTCTTTGCAATTTACTTGACAAACTACCAAACATGGCAAGTTGACATGATACAGGCCAGCATTCTTCAAAGCAGACTTTTTGTTTGAAATCCTACGTTTCCATATTAATATTATAGTATTGTGTTAAAATAAAAAATATCACACTTGTCACAAAACCTTTATCACCATATTAATAATGCACTTGACACTCAGATATTAGCTTTCATGTTTTAAATGGGTTAAAATGCTTATTTTTTAAATTTTGAAGTCAAATCACTGTTGAAATGCACCCAGTATTCCAACCAGAGTCTGACTTGGCTGTTGTTGCTGAGTGAGCGTGTTGTAGAGGTGCTGACACTATCGGCTTTTCTGCACTTAGTGGCCACTGTCATTTCCTGAGACAGTTGAGATGAACATGTGACACCTGTCATCAACTACATATTTAGAAATTTTCTATTGAAAAGTTGTCTTGTTTTCAAGATTTGATCTTCTCTTAAACAGTTTAGTCAGACTTAATTGGTAACAAGTGTGTCGTGTACCTGTGAGTTGAAAACTGTTTGCTTTTCTTAGCATAGTTTTAAATACTTAAATTAGAAAAAAATATTAACAACTGCTTTAAATACATGTCCTTGGTACACCTGAATGTAAGTGTGTCTTTGTCTCCTTCAGTGTCTTCAGAATTCATCCAGTGATATTAAGTTAGTTGCAGAAAAGATGATTTGGTGGGCAAATAAAAGCCATCTTCCCCCACTGGATCCTCAGACAATTAAACCAATTCTCAAAGCACTTCTGGACAACACTAAGGATAAAAACACCAGTGTAAGAGCCTACAGTGACCAGGCTATTGTCAACCTTCTGAAGATGAGAGCAGGTGAAGAAGTGCTTGAGGTACGAGACATAAAAAAACGTAATTGTTGGTAGCAAGGCTGTGTCACCTTGTTCTGCTTGTCTGTGGGGTGCCTGCAGCCTCAGAATGTGCTGGAAGTCTCTTACGAAATAGATGAAGTGGGATATCACAATTTTCATTTAGGCCTTTTTAGGCCTTCAGCAGCATTCTCATGCTAAGCTCTGAAGAAATCAGCAACACCTATTCTGTACAACCTTATAGTGCAGCATTAATAGAATCAAGGCATTTAACATACCCCCTTAAGCCTTGCCTGTGCTGGAGTTCCCTCAGCTGGCACTGATGATTCACTGGTTTGGTCACTTGTATGATCACAGTGGTGCTAGGGAGTATTTAGGATGGACTACTTCACGCATCCATTTCCAGACCTGTTTTCTAAGTCTGACCTGCTTCTGGATAGTTCCCACATCTGGAATTGTAAAACCAGGTGAAGACTTTTGGTACTTTTGAAAGATTTTAGTTGATAGAGCGTGTAAGGCACTTAGTCTGATTTTGAATGGTGTGTTGTAAGGAGTTGGTAATTGGTGCTGTTTCCCTTCCACAGTCAGTTTCTAAGATTCTCGATACTGCCAGCCTGGAGCTTCTCAATGAAAGCTGCAGGAGGTCCCTGCGGAAGCTGGCTGGGCAGGCTGACTCCGAGGAACAGATTGATGACACTATCCTGACGTGATAAAGCTCCCGAAGACGAGGAAACACTGAACCAACCGCTGCATCAGCATTTCAACTCAAACACCTATTATAAATGTTTTCATTTTTGAAAATGTTAATTCTGATGGGATTTCATGAAAAGGACTCCCAGAGAGTATTTTAGTATCAAATATACCAGAATAGCCTTAATTAGACCCACGTTAGCTGAAAATTAAAAATTTGGTCCCCTTTTTGATGGCGCTTTTGTGCAAGAGACAGACATACTAACCAATACTGGTCAGTTGTGGCCAATTGTGAGATGTGGCTAGAGCACATCAGGCTTAAACTCTGGTGACAACTATTTCCTTTCCAGGGTCTGTGCAAAAACTCCAGTACTGGAAGTATTGTTCGTTTTTCCACACACCCTGGGAAGCAGGAATAGAACTCAGTGAAAGTTTAGTTGTATTGTTTTTGTGTACTGCTAACTTGCTGCTTGTGACGGTTCTGAAGAATGAAAATCCCTGTAAAACTGAGTATTTAAAATAGCCTTTGAAATCACTGATGCGAAAGGGGGATTAAATGCAGTCTGTTTAGAGAAGGAACATTTAATAAAGGCTCTTTGATCCTTCTGATGTAAACTGTTCTTTTTACAAATTATTTTGTCAACAAACTTACACTATGATTTACTTTTCAGACCTGTTTGTTTTAGGGCATACAGTTTGTAGAGTGGGCAGTGCTGTGATCTGTGAAAACCTTTTGCAGAACTGAGGCAAGCCAGGGTTTAAAGCCAAGCCAGAACTGACATTTAATGAAATTTGTAAGTAATTACTCCTGTTAATTTCCAAAGTATTTTTGACTACAGACAGCTTTTTAGCTACTCAGCTTGTAAAACATCCTTTGTATTTACGTCTTCAAAGGCTTCACAAGATACTCGGCATTAGGTTTTTTGGTCAATGAGTTGTGCTGCTCCAAGAAAGTATTTTATTTTACCTGGCCACATGTATCTTACTTGGAAAAAAAAAATTAATTTACTAGTACATTTTATGTCACTTGATGGAAATAGTGAAAACCTTGTTGCAGAATACAAATTTTTAGAATGCAAAATGAGCTTTACATTAGATAAGTGAGCCTTACCTATTTTATGAAACTCAGAGAAGCTGGTTGCACCTGAGAAGCCAGAGCACTAAGATTTATTTCATGTTAATGCTGTCTGTGTGTGTGTGTAATCTTCCTTGCTTGTAACTCTGGATGGCTCAAACCATGATGATGGGAGGAGAACACAATACTACTAAATAAAATTTGAGAGCATGAAGTGGAACCCCATGGGAACACACGTTCTGCTGGAACCAATTTGCTCGTTGTTATGGCAGTAGCACCAAACACAAGAACATTTTTATCATACTAATGCCTCAAACAGCAAGATACAATCATGAGCAGGTATTTGGGAGTGCTGTGGTTTGTTCTAGTCAGAAGTATGAGAATCTGTCAAAAGGTTCTTGGTACTGTGTCAGTTTCCACCCTGTGGTGTAGGTTCCTGACAACAGATTTGCTATAGGAGTTAGTGGAAACACTGTTGGAAGGAACTTGGGAAATTAGCTATTTTACCCTGTACCTAAGATAGGCTCAGCTCCCGCTAAACCATTCCTAGCTGATTGCCAAACAATTGTTTATATACCACTGTAAGAAGAAGATTCCATAACCTCTCTCTGCCATCTATTTTGTTATATAAACTCACCAGACTGTCAGAACTTACCTCATGTCTGAAAAAAAGACTTCCTTGCTGCTACTTGAGTCCATTGCTGCTTGTCCTGTTCCCACAGACGTTGAAAACAGTTCATTTTTGCAGCATCACTTCAGTGTCCTCACCCCAGGATGAAATAAATTTAATTTTCTTTGTATTTTCTTAAGAGATTTTCATGTTTTCTAAACTTACACTGCTGCCCCTCATGTTTGTTTGTTCCATTCTGCCTTTTTGCCTCAAGGTATCCACTGCTGGCCTAGGTCTCCCGGGGAGTTATTTTGCAAGCCCCACATAACAAACACACTGTTGTCCACCTCAACACAAGCTCTCGGTGTTCCTTTGTTGCAACAGCACCATGTCACTGACACGTTTAGTTTGTGATCAGCTATGAAGCCAAGCTACAAAACAGCTCTTTAGCTAATTATTTCTAACCTTGTATTTATGCATTTGACTTATTTCTACAAAACTGCAGTCCTTCCCAGTTGGTCTGATGGAAATTGTGTTCTACTATTTTATCACATTTAGCTGCAGTCTGAAGGTGGGTTTTAATTCTGATTTTTGCCTTTCAAAATACTTGTGAATCTGAAATCATCTTAAAACTACATATTTTGCACCGAATTGGTAATACTCAAGAGTGAAAACTCAGCTAAATGCTCTTAAAGATCTCGGGGCACTGGAATAAAGAATTTCACCTGTAATGAATTAGCTGTGCTTTGCGATCATAGAACAGCAGTTAAACCATGCAATGCAAAAACCTCTGCACTGAAAACGTACACAATTTGATGCCATTCAAAACCTACTAAGTAGGTGTCAAAAAGCTCAGTGGTTGTACTAGCATCACTATCACTGCAGACAGGAAGGAATGAAAAAACGGCAAGTTTTGGTGAAGAATGGCTGTTTGAGCTCTTGATCATGGGCACCTTGGCTTGCCTATTTTCTCTCTGATTCCAATTGATGCTCCACATAAACATGAGAAAGAAAATTATAGGTAAATGAAGTCTTTTTTTATTAACTTGTTAATTTTAGCCAATAAGATCTTCTATTATTTAGGGTATTTTGATGATTTGTATTCCAACTTCGGTAGCAGTAAGTGGAAAAACTCAATTCATCTTCCCAAACAGCATCTGAATTTCTGCACTGAGCTTAGTTGTTCCTGAGAGGGAGGGGTAAAAAAGGTAGTTCACTTGCACTTGTGGAGAATATGCTGATATTTCAGTCACAGTGAAACACTCAATTTGGATTTCAATAGCTACTTTTTGCTAAACTATTTGTACGCTGCAGTATAATATATCAGAGATAAAATATCCGTAACTTTTGCCACAACATGAGATCTGATAAATTGGTTGTGCCAACTTGGAGACTAAATAATTAATTTTTTCTCATTACAAATGTCTTAAAAATACCAGTTGTCAGTAAAAGATCATTTTTTCCTACAACTGATGGTAATAACATGTTTGAACTGTCAAGCAACTGTCTCTGAGTGACAGCTGAACTGTGTGTATTTCAATAAGATCAAAAAATAATTTATGAGAGAGGTTTAAACTTACAAGGTGCTAAAAATAACAGTGGAAGAGAGACAAGTGTGAAAGCATAAAATATTCAAATATTTTGATTTTTTTTTTTGATTAGTCACAGTTCTTACTGTCCATTTTATTTGGTAACATCATGATGCCCTCATGCTTTTCACATGACAAGGTTTCATGAGCTTAAAAATAGAGGTAGTAAGAGTCATTGTCATTTTGGGTTTGAACTGGTGGTTTGTGTGCTGGATTGAAGGGATCTCCCTGCACCTACAGTGTCCTCAGTTACTCTAGTAGTGCTGGGTTACATGATGGGCTGCCCCAGTGCTTTTCTGGGGTGGATTTTAGATACATATACATATATATACATACACACAGACACACACACACACACACATCATCCATTTGAGCGTAACAGAATGAGCTATACGTGTAGTGTTTAAAATGCATGAGTTGCAGAGTGAATGTGAGCTGAAAGTCTTAGTGGGTTCCAGGATGTGAGGACCTTGACAGGGGTGGACTTTGAAAACTATAATACGTTTTTGAAAGTTAAGATTAAGAAAGGTTTATAATTAAGTGGGACAACTCCCACTAGCCCAGGTTGCCCCAACCCCCATCCAACCTGGCCTTGGACACATCCAGGGATGGGGCAGCCACAGCTTCTCTGGGCAGCCTGTGCCAGGGCATCACCACCTCCACAGGGGACCATTTCTTCCTAATACAGACTCGGTTATAGTCTGTAACAATCCAGGTTCTTTAGTGCTAATATACCTCTTCCCATCTCAATGACAATGCATGTTAGTGAGATAGATTTAGTTAAATAATTCAATTTGATCTCAGGAATTCAAGTACCAGTAAAAATATTTTTTGTAGAAAAATTAATCACAGCAAAAACTCAGCACTTTTCTTGTGCCATGTCCCCACCCAGAAGTAGCTATCGCCCAAAAAGTGACCCTAGTCTTGCCGAATTTGTGTAGTCAGTGTCTGTGCAACTGGTAAGAAAATCACGCAGGCTGCTGGGTGACTGTGAAAGTACTTCTGAGCTGCAGATGTGGGCTGGAATGGTGCAAGCACAGCTGCTGATGGGCATAAGGTCAATGCCCTTCCTGAGCCATACACAGGCAGATCTCTGGATTAAAAGCCCCAGGAATTTAATTTCAGACTGGCCTGACTTGCCAGGCCTGTGAAACACACCTCGGCATTTCATATCACTGCTGTGGGGCTCCTTACCTGCGGGTTGGGCTCCGATGGGAACTGTTCCTGTACCTACACAAATCGCTCCTTTGGAGCGGAGCTGGGAGTGCTGGGGCTCCCTCGCGCCTTTGATGCTTTCCTGGGAGCAGCGTCGCTTTCTGCCGTGTCCTTACAGGAGAACCTACGGGAACGAGGGGGGGACACACTGGCGCCTGACGGAGGTCTCTCGNCTGCTCATCATCGGCGACAGCGGTGAGCGCGGGCGGTGCGGCCCGGGGGCGTGGGTAGGCCGCTGGCGGGGTGGCCGCCCCTTGGGCCGTGAGGGGCTGGAGTGCTGCGGCGGGGGCGGGGCGGGCGGGGGGGGGGGGGGGGGGGGGGGGGNGATGTGGGCTGGAATGGTGCAAGCACAGCTGCTGATGGGCATAAGGTCAATGCCCTTCCTGAGCCATACACAGGCAGATCTCTGGATTAAAAGCCCCAGGAATTTAATTTCAGACTGGCCTGACTTGCCAGGCCTGTGAAACACACCTCGGCATTTCATATCACTGCTGTGGGGCTCCTTACCTGCGGGTTGGGCTCCGATGGGAACTGTTCCTGTACCTACACAAATCGCTCCTTTGGAGCGGAGCTGGGAGTGCTGGGGCTCCCTCGCGCCTTTGATGCTTTCCTGGGAGCAGCGTCGCTTTCTGCCGTGTCCTTACAGGAGAACCTACGGGAACGAGGGGGGGACACACTGGCGCCTGACGGAGGTCTCTCGGCGGCTCGGCACAGGGGGAAGACAGGGTCCCCGCGGAGGGGAAGCGGGGCACCGGCGGCGGTGGGCGACAGGTCCCTCACCCTCCCGCCATGGCCGCCGGCGCGCGCCAGGCGCCTCAACCGTCGACCCCTCGCGCGCAGGCAGGGGCGCGCGAGGGCGCGGCAGTTTTCCCGCGCAGACGCGGCGCAGGGCGGGGCGGGGCCGGCGCAGGCGCAGAGGCGCAGCTGGTCGCCCCTGGCGGCGGCTCCGCGCATGCGCGGCGGCGGCTCCGCTGTCAGTTC
>VXBT01008772.1:47098-69385 GCA_013400235.1 Oriolus oriolus | reverse complement strand
GGTTTTATCTGATAAACCTGCGGAACTGGCTACCACAGGATATTATGGTAAATAGCTTGGCTGGGTTTGAGAAAAGGCAGATTAGACGCGTAGAAGTCAAGACAGCACCGTCAATGCTACCGGCATCAACCTTGGCGAGCGCATGTTTTGACGGCGCCCACTAATCTGTTGCTGGGATGAGGAGGGAATTCCCTTCCTCTGTTTAGGGATCGATGGGAAGGGCTGGCTGCCCTAAGGACTATTGTTTCTAGTGTGGCAACTAGTACGTTTTAACACTCGTTATCTTAATTATTCCTTAAGACTTTTTCTATGCTTCAGCCTGAAGTCTCAGTTGTAGAGTTCGTAATTTTTTTTCATTAATCTGGGAGAAGCTGGTTAGCCTTGTGTACTTTTATAGTATAGGATGCAAATATCTAAAGGCGTAGTTTGAGTTTTTTGAAAATAGACCTTTAAATACTTCTGCAGCAGCCTCAGAAACTTCTGGAGGGCTGAGTACGTGAACTGTGCCAGTGTCTGGTACTTTGGTCTGGATACATAAGAATTGGGACTGGGAAGATTCCTGTCTTCGGTGCAGCTCGGTGTTGGTAGCACTCCAGCAGCTTACAGTTGAATTTCCATAAACTGGAAAAGGGTGCATCCACCCTCTTCTTCTAACAGAGGCGTGGTCCTTGGGGCGGCAGGTCCTGGCATGCAGCGAGGCACAGCTCTTGGATGAAAGTGTAATGTTGCATGATCTTGGCAGTTGTCACCTTCAGAAGCTTTAGCTTCATGTAAAAAATGTTTTATTCTATACTAAACTGTGTCTGCATGAGGGGATCTAAGGAGGGAGACAGGACAACAGCTTCAGAACAGCTTAAATCCCATGTAGTTCTGGGAGCCTGTGGATTATTACAACCAAATGCTGCATTCTGAGTAGAGCAGAAACTCTGTTGCTTGCTGATGAGTTCCAAAACTGTTCAGGCAAGATAAACAGGATGGTGAAAACTCTGAGGAAGACTTCTCCTCACTTTAAACGATTAAATAAATTTTCTTAGCTCAGTCTTCTTGAGCAAAATCCCTGTAGTGTATCTATCCAGTGAAAGGAGTGTTGTGAGAATTTTCAGGCTGCCTGTGGTTCTCCGCTGTAATTAAGTCTCACGATGTAGTTTGAGTATAGATTTTTTTCTTTGGTTTTGTTCTTGCTAACCCCAACAGGAAGGCTTTGTCCGTGCTTTCACAAAATAGGTTGCTTGCCTTGTTTATTGACATTTATTCCCTGCAATAGGAAGTGGACTGTTACTGGATAGGATAGTTCTGTCTCATCTGCTTTTCCCTGTATGCAAATCTGTCAAGAGGGTAGTAGGTTTGTGTGTTTTTAGAACAGGTAATCTTGAAAAGCTGCTGGTGATTTCAGCTGTGCCAGATATTTAAAAATAATACAGAAGATCTGTGCTTTGCATCTGCTTCTTCAATTCACTCTACTGTTCAGTAAGATATGGGTCTTAGAAACTTATCTGACACTGAAATTTGCTTTCAGTTTTGATTGTGCAGTCCAGTAGGCCTTTTTGTTTGTTTGTTTGTTTTGTTTCATTTTGCTGTCTTCAATAAGCTGAGGGCCCTGCGAGCCTTCTCTTCAGATCTTCAAATAGCTCTGTGTGGGAAGCGTGGGGTCACCAAGAGTGTGGTTTCTCTATGCATGAACAGTGTGGGTCAGAGGCAGTGTTTGTTTAGTGAGATTGTTGTCACTGGGAGCATGTAGAACTTCCTGAGTTCGGGAGGTTTCTTCTCTCTGGAAGCTGCCAGCATGCTGGGAGCTGTGCAGCTTGTGCAGTGGAGGGCAGTGTGACAGAGCAGTGTGGTGTGCAGCTCTGCAGCATTGCCCAGGGCTAGCTGATGCTTGGAGATGGTGGTGTGGTCTGACAAGCCTGCAGGTTTTGGCACTTTCTTGCCTTTCACTAAGCTGAAGGCCAAGGCTGCTTGGTCAAGAAGCGTAGCACTTGCTGCTGAAACATTCTTATTTTCTCTTAGTTTCTTATTTTTTCTTAGTTGACTGGTATTTGCAGAGCTTTAACTCCTGCTAAATAACCAGTCCTCTGTTTAAGTACAGGAGCTGCTCTGCTACCTTTTTTGAGCCCAGAGGTATTGATTATATGCATGCTGTAACTTTGTATTTTTTAGCTCCTTTCTTATTTTCCTCCTTAGCTTGGTAGTAATGAGAAATGAACATGGCTTCTCCAGATGGCTGGTGATTTGAACTCTTTGCAAATGAGACCTGGCTTACTGTAATCATGCAGATTTTTAGCTTGATTTTTACTTTTTGTCAGTAGCTGTTGTCACATGCCAGCAGCTGAGAACTACTGGAGTTCTGCATAGCCTTGGCATAGGTCTTCTATTAAGAAGAACTTGCAAGTTATACATCATCAAAATAGTTACTTTGAATAACTTCTGCCTGAAAAGGTTTAATAGATAACCCTGCTGAAGTTGAATTTCCTATTCATGCCATAGCAGATTTATTTTGGGGAGGAAGGGTCATTAACAGCAGAGATGTTGTGCAGAGATAACAACACGGGGGCATTCAGATACCCACATTCCCCTGGGTGGGTGTGCAGGAATGAGTTTCTTACAGTTCTTGTCTGAAGCACTGTGAAAGATGCTTCCTTGCAACAGGGTGTGATCAGGGTGCAAACAGTCAGTTGTGGAAAACCTGGATGAAATGCTACTCAAAGCACTTAGAAAAATGTTTCATGGCACATTTTGGCAACAGGTACAGCTTCAGAAAGGTATGTGTCCCTCCTGTTAGATGTGGAACAAGGCTGTTTTGGATGGCAATACAGGACAGTGATTCCCAGTTCCTATTTGGTTTAGGCTTCCATTAGACTGTGGCCATGCTAATGTGAGCTTTGTAGTACCAAGCCCTGGTCTGATTGTCAGAGCAGTCCAAATTCCACACAGAATGGGAGGTAGGCAGTGGTGTTACTGATGTTACACATGATGTGCAAGTGGAATTCAACAGAGTGCTGAATTCAGAGCCGTGTTCTGAGCACTTGTTAATTCACAGGACACATTCAGCTTTGGCTGTTTCCTTCCCAGATGTAAGCCTCCTGATTGTAAACTTGCTTTTAGTTATTATTCTTCTCTGACCTCTTGAACTGACCACAGTTCAGAAGCTGCTGTTTGAGGGTGTGTTGAGGGCTGGAGGAAGGAGGGGACAACTCCCACCTCCCTGCACTGCTACCAGAAGCATCCTGAGTCTTGGGGTGACTGTGCTTGGTCAAATCTCCAAGGAGAGTGCTGAGATGGACAGTCAAGGTGGGTGGTACCATATGATCTGCTGATCTTCATGCAATGGATGGGTAAAACACTGTTATGTTCTATGTTCCCTGACTCCCAAGATGACTGTATTCAAAGATTTGCTGTGTTTGTTTGTTGTAGGTGTGGGCAAGAGCAGTTTGCTGTTGCGTTTTGCAGATAATACCTTCTCAGGTGAGTGGTTTGTTTCCTTAAATAAGTGAAATGCTCCAGGTTTGTTCCAGTGCTGCTGGTTGGTGAGGAATCTGTGTTTGCCCACTGATAGCTGTGCTAGGAATAAATCATGCTTTTAACTTTGCACCTCCTGGTATAAGCCTGTACAGGCCATCCTGTCTGATCTTCACTTGCAGTTGGAAGTCCCTGAGTATTGAAATACTGAGGTGGTTCCAGAAACAGCTTAAGTCTTTGCAGACTTCCTATTGGCCATTTGGGATTTAGATTGATTATTGTGGTAAAACACTTACATTTGTGATATAACCAATTTATTGGGAGGAAACTCAGAACAGAGTGTATTCAAAATAAGTGTTTGCACACGCATTTGAAGCAAAGCGTTATCTCAAAATTTTCACAAGTGAAATGCTCTTATAGTTACTGTCTATTCCTTGAGATGTTTGGGTGCATACTCTTGATCATTGGGGTTGAAAAATAATAATTTTATGTTGTAACACTGAGCTTTTAATTTTAAGGGTGGCATGGGAACGTGGTTTTATGGCTAGGAAAAAAAGCTGTTAGCCGCAGATAAAAATATGCAGATCAGCATGATATAAGGCATTTTAAACAGTAGGCAGATATGGGGAACCTTGTTCTCCTCTCCAGTCTGAGAGCTGCTGCCAAGTAGTGTTCAAGCAGTGTGCTTTGGGACATCCAAAATAAATAAGACTTAGGTTCTCACTTACCCACACTTCCCTCCAGGCAGCTACATTACCACCATTGGAGTGGATTTTAAAATCCGAACAGTTGAGATCAATGGAGAGAAGGTGAAACTCCAGATCTGGGACACAGCTGGCCAAGAACGCTTCCGGACTATTACATCAACGTGAGTAACGCCAGGCTTTGTGCTGTGTAGCTTTGGGTCTGGATCTCATAGTCCAGAGTTGGGGTTTGGATATTTAAGTGTTGCAGTTGATTAACAAATGATAGCTGTGTGGTCTGTACAGTGAAACTTCTCTCAGCTGTTTCAGAACCGACCATGGTAGTGATATTCTGGCAAGGTTTGAAACTGGGATTTCAGAGTTCTCCACCCTTCTATGCATTTCCATGGTGGCTTTGTCTTATTCCTCTGCTGCTGGTTTTGAAATGGTAGAACTGGAGTTATTAGACTGAATATAGTAGAAAACTTATCTCTGTGCCTGTCCAAGTTCATCCTCTGATTGAATGCACTGCAGAAGCACAGAGTGCAAACCCTCTGTCAGTGTCATATAACTAATGAACAGCTTGGAGATCGAAGAGTAGGATTTCTGATCCTTGATTTTTCTTTAGGACAAATGCTTTAGCAGCTATCTTTGTGTGGAGTTCTGCTGAAGCAGACGCCCACATGATATTAACCTTTTCCTTGGTTGGAATGAGATTCGAGCTCATTGTCCTTTTGAACAGCGTGTTCAGAGCTTTTCCTATTCCTGAAGAAACCACACCCAGAGCTGCGGTGGTGGAAACTAAGAATAAAATGTGTTTGTAAACTGATTGCAGTAAAGGTGGACCGCTCACTGGGGAAGAGGGAAAAGTACACTTGGAAATGGAACTTTTGTTTCCTTGGGTATTAACCAAAATAATAATTCTTGAAAGACCCATGTGTTTCACTCGATCTTTCATGACTCACTTCTCCTTTGGTTCTTGTTTGAGAGGAGGATTGTTTTCAGCTGATGAATTGATTAATTTACTCAGACTTGAAAATAATGAGATTGGTTACATCTGTGTTACGTCTAAAGCACTAGAAATGGCAAAGTTGAACGTGATGTATGCACCGCCCCTTTCCTCTGCACTCCTATGTGGATATTACTGGATTACTTCCATTGTTTCTTAAGTGTTTAGCTTGAAAAAAAACTCGGTTGCCTCTTGTAGGGTTCCTGTGTGTGACATCACTTCTTGTTTCAGTGCTGCAGGCAGCTTTGGGAAGGAAGGGGTGAGGGGGAGGCAGCCATGCAGTGCTGCGGCCCCTCGTCAGCTGTGACAGGCTAGTCAGAGCACCCTGATTACTGCTGAGTCAGCAAATGGCCTTCCTGTTCGCAGATTCTCTGAGGCCACTCGGAGCTCGGTAATGAACACTGGGTCATGGGGCTAATGCCAGCTAGCTTAGAAAGCCGTGGTGTATCCGGCAGGGAATACCAGCAAAGGAGGATTCCTTCTGTCAACGGGAATAGCTGCAGATTGGACTTTGCATAGTGTTTTATGTGAATTGTTTTCTTGATTAACATTTAAAATAGATGAGCTGAAACAGTTTGAGGCATTTGTGCCACGACCTGTTGGAACTATGCTGCTACTTCCTTTTGCATAGCTTTTTACCCAAGTGAGGTGTATTTTACTTTGAGGGGAGCTAAAGTTTCGAGGTTTCTGCCTTAGCTCTGGTAGTTACACAATCCTCCATGGTCAGGGAAAAAGATTTGCATTTTGTGCAGTTCTAAGAAAAGAAGGTCATGTGTCCAAGTGCATTTGAAGTGTTGAGGAAAAAGCTTTGGGAATACTGGTTACATTGAGACGAGGACTTCTCTTGCTAGGTTGGCCGCTGTGCCTGTCTACTGTTCCTAATCATATCACCTATAAAACGAGGAGATAACAGGAGTTGGGTATTAGAAATGGTTCTCCTGCGCGTTTTTTTTTTTTTTTTTCATTTATTGGCAAAGTAATACTGTAACTGATTTATTTATCCTAAACTGAGTGATAAATCAAGTAACTGCTTATTCTTTCAAAAGGGCTTGGCTATCAAATCATGGGTGGAGTGTGAGTGCCCTGCCAATAGAATGTAGTAGTCTGCCTAGTCTTTGACTAGATTAAGGTTTAAACTGAAGTTAAGAATATAAAAGGTGTTCCTTCAGTATTACAGTAGGTCAGGGAGTCCCTTTACAGCGAAAGGCAGAGTTCAGATTGATGTTGAGCCAAGCCTGGCAAGAAAGCCTAAAATTAGAGCCTATCTGGTAATTACAGTAATAGGTTGGAAATGCTGCTGTGTGGACTTAGAACTGCAAAATGCTAGAGGTGGTAGGAAGTTAATAGTGGAAAATTGGGAAACATTAAAAGATTGTACTAGTTTGATTTCACTTGACTGTAGCTACAGTCAAAAGCTGAAAAGCAGAATAAAACTGTTACGGAACAGAAATCCAGTTGATCTGGAGTATTCTACAGAAGCTCAAGAAAATGAAACTAGATCAGAATTTCAGACTAGGAAGTATAAAGGCAGCTTGAACATAATTGGTTTACTGTTCAGCTGTGGAGAAGTCCAGTGTGTTGACAGGATTGGGAATCTTTCCCTTTTTGATGTTATCACACAAAACAGGGTTCATCAAAACCAGTGTGCAGGACATGTTAGTGTCAGGAGAGGATGGGTTATTTTTGCAACATGTGGATTCAGGCCATGGAGTACTTTTCCCTCTAAAGGATCCAAAGTTTTATTGTCTTTTAAATGTGGAAATACTGGGATAGCTGGTGCCTTCTGGGACGAGAGGCTGATCTGTGTGAATTTGGTTGCCATGGAATGTCATCCAGATTAAATTTGATTTAAATTCACCAGGGATTTAGCATGCCAGGATGCAGCTGTATTAGCAGGAATACTTAAAATGCATGAACAGCCAGTCCCTGTACTTGATTTCCTCTTGTAGACAGGACTACTTTGTCCTGATTCAGGGTTTAGGATTCAAGCTTTATATAATAGTTGTCAGATGCTAGCTCAGGATGAATAGTGATAGCAGAGGGACCTTCTGCCATGGTTTCTTGTGGAATGGCACGTTCAAGAGAGGGATAAGATTTTTGAGATGATAGAATTGCTGTGTCTTGTAAAGCAGATATGACTAAAAGACTAGTGGTTAAAAGAGTAGTCTCTCTGACAATAGATGTGCTTCCAACAACCTGAAAGAGAGTATGAAACCAGATTATTAGAAGTCTCTGGAAACGGTTAGAATTCTAGATGAATGAAAAAATGAAGTAAATGTGTGCTACAGAGTAGTGAAATATGATCAAAGAAGCTGGATTAAACCAGTGACTTGTCTTTCACATTTGGCAGTTACATGTTTTCCTGGAAACAATAATATATGGGTCCTACTGGACTGACATAGTGTTTCTCTGAAATCTGACTTAGCTACTGCTGTGCTCCATGAAACTGGTTGTTATAACTCTGGATGTTAATATTGGGAAGCAATTGCTAGAGGGAATATGAGAACTTTCTCACTGGTATCTTGCAGTAGGGAATGCCCCAATGAGTGGCAAATGTTCCCTCGTGTTTACCAAGGCCGTGTTCAGGGACGTGAGGGGAGGATGCAGGTGGCTGAAGGACATGTTGCGTTTGGGTAACCCCCAATTTAATTCTAATAGTAGAACAAGCAATAAGGTGTTTATTTCAACTTAAATGTTGGCTTTCTTAAGCCTTTTCCACACGAAAGCTAAATGTAAAGCCTCTAGGTCTAGGGAATTCTTCCAACTATATGGGAGATTGTTGGCTACTGTCAAGCAGCCGAGGGCATACACAGGTCAGGTTTGGTTGTCTTTCGCCTCAGGAGGATACTTTCATGGATACCCTTAACATGACTAACTGGTCTAGAACATTTTTTTCTGTATTTCACTAAGGTATTTCCACCAGCAGATGCTGGCTGTGGGGGTTTGCAGAGTACATGGCAGAGCACACCCACCACACAGAGGACAGCCAGCATCAGTCAGTCTGTGACTGGGAGCCTCAGATTGAGAACTCCAGGTCTCTTCTGCTCTCATTTCTGTGGTCTCCATCTTTCCAAAAATGTGGATGGGAAGGAGATAAGACATTCTTTCCCTTATGTCAAAGTCTCAACTACCTCCTGGTTGCCAAAAGCACAAAATTTACACCTACTCCTCCTTGAATGCCAAAAGCCCCATCTGTTCTCTACTTGCCAAAGCCCACAACTTGTTATAAAAGCAATTCTGCACTGTATCATTCTGGAAGTTGAAGTATGGGATAGGGTAAATCAGATTTTGTTTTCTAGTACTGTCCTGCATTTGGGATTGGAGAAGCTTCGCTGTACTTGTTAAGCCTAAAATGTTATCTAGGATGCAGAGCCGTAGCTAACAACTGATAGAAAATAGCATGACCAGCTTTTTGAGAAAAAATGTGTGCTGTGGGACTGAAGAGTTAGAGAATAACAGGTAGTCATGGTCTTATCTCTCAGGCTTATCTCTCTTGGTAATGACAGCCAATGGAGAAAATTACATTTTAGTGTAGATGAGAGGTTGGCAACCTTTCTAGAACGATGTGCCAGACAATTTTCCCTTCCAAAAATAGAAGCAGTGTGTGCTGGTAGGAACTCAGCAGGAGTCAGGGGTTGCTGTCTTGCACAAAGGAAGATACTTCTGATGAGGTGGTTTGCAATATCAGTGGCAGGAGCTCCAAGCTCCTGCAGGGTTCCCATTGCCGTGGTGGTCTCTGCTGCAGGGTTCAGCCCACAGCCCTCATCCCAGGAGCACAATCTGATGGTGCTGACGATGTGTCAGGAGTGGGATCTGTACGTTCAAGCTGCCTGTTTTCCACTCTCTAACATCACATGCTTTGCTTAGAAGAAAATCTAGGTGCGTGGGTAAGGTAGGAGCAGCAGAATGCTCCGTTGGGCCCCCTGGTTGGGATGACAGGGATGCCAGGCTGGGCTCGATGGTGTGCACAACAGAATGAAGCAGCTCTGCGTAGGTGCAGCTGAACCGCTGCACTTCTCTAAAAGCTGAGTGTTGTCTTGGTAAATGCAATGCTCAGTGTTAGGGAGGAAGTGGTAGGTCAGCCTGAGGGCTGCTGAATTAAAAGACTATTAGGTGACGATAGGGGAGAGCTTGAAGATAATTGGTTTATTATTCAGCTGTGGAGAAATCCAGTGTGTTGGCAGGACTGGGAATCTTTCCCTTTCTGATATTATCACACAAAACAGGGTTCATCAAAACCAGTGTGCAGGACATGTTAGTGTCAGGAGAGGATGGGTTATTTTTGCAACATGTGGATTCAGGCCATGGAGTACTTTCCCTCTAAAGGATCCAAGTTATGAATTAAAGTTGAGTTGTAATGAAGTAAAGCACAAATGCAGTGCTGTACAAGTTTTGAAGCTGTTTGTGAAGAACTGACTGTGAATGGACTAGAACATTTGAAAGTGCAGGATCTCTTATGGGCTGGGAATAAGTAATTCTTACCCAAGTTAGTTCTTTCCAAGGGAAGTGGATGTACAGCATAAATCACTGGTAAAACATGGCACAGGAGAAGTATTTGAGTGTCTTCTGCAAGTGCCCAGACAAGCAGTAGGAGCAGCAGACTATTCTACTTCTGTAGAGCATCATGGAGGAGCACTGATACCCAGGGACTGTGGTTGAAGGGAGATCAGGAGAGGAAGGTGTGTGACTCTCTCGAAGTCTGTCTGATGGTGTATAGAGGCAGGTGGCTTCTCTTGTAGAAGGTTGATGAGGCTGGAGGTGGGAAGAGACAGTGATTTGCTCAAGCACTTCAGTAGCAAAGTGAGCTGACGCTTTGAGATCTTCTCAAAGGTGTGTTTGGGTTAGATTCAAAGGCTTTGAAGTTCAGAGGTTTGTTTGCTGAGTTGGAATAATCAAAGAGGAGCAGAATAGTTACAGTGGACATCTCTGAAGTGCAGTGGATGTACTGCAAGAAGTGCTTGTGAGAGCAAGGTCTAGGAATGCTGTCACAATTTAAGGGAAAATCATCAATTTTGCATGCTGGTTTCTTGAATTCGTTTTATTTAAAATTTTAATATTGATCAGAAGAAAGAGAAGAGGATGAAAGGAAAAGAATAAAGCTATACATAATATAAAAAATGGATCCTGATGAACACCTCACTGTTGACCGTTTCCTGTTTCAGTTACTTGGGGGTTTTTTTTGGGTCACAGCTGCTTAATTTGCAGTAGGGAACATGCCTGGTAGCCTTGTGATTGGGGCTGAAAACTAAGAAGATGGAGCTTGCTGGGTTTTAATATAGCATTCTCATGGTGCACATACTGTCTGTCTTTGGTAGCATTGTGCAGGTGATAATGTTGGAACCTGAATTCAGATATTTTTCTTGCATATCAGACTTGTGCATCTTTTAAAGGTGCCAGTTGCCCAAGACTAATGGGAATAAACTGAAATAAAGCTTATTTTTAATGGTTAGAGGTAGCAGAGTGTATTGAACGCACATACGGAGTAGATCTGTTGAGTAGGAAGGTGTGATCAGAACACAGTCGCTCAACAAGACAGAAATTTTTGAGAGCTCGAGAGAACTGTGACTGAGGGTTGGGTATATATGGAGATCTGCTGAAATTTTAGTCTTTAAGTGATCGTTCACAGATAACACAATTGCTGCAAAAACTTGATGTGGCTTATACAGCCCCAAGGTTCATCACAGCCAGTTCTGAGGACGTGCTGGGGGTACCCCTGCCTTTGGTCCTGTAGCTGGAAGACAATATTCATCTTTGAAGGTTTTGACAACCTGAACAAGGAAGATTTTAGAAGTCTTTGGACTTTGAAACCTATTTGTATAGACTGAATGAGCAGGGAGCTCTGTAGCTTTAGAGGAGTAGCCTGGGATCAAGCTGTTATAAAAGAGCTACATGAGTCTCAATGGAAAGAAAATGGGGGCACTTGATTACCATAATTTGAGGATTTGTTGTGACTCCTGTCGAAGCTAAGTAGAAGAGCAAGAGCTGGGAAGGAGATACCTGGAGTTAACATTTGCTGTCCTTTTGTACCCCACAGGTATTACAGAGGAACACATGGGGTCATTGTTGTCTACGACGTAACAAGCGCAGAATCTTTTGTGAATGTAAAACGGTGGTTGCATGAAATTAATCAAAATTGTGATGATGTCTGCAGGATACTAGGTACGTAATTAGGGAGTTACAGCATCACATTTAGTGGGCTGTCCTGCTGAAATACCAAACTGACTTTTCTTCTCTTTCCTTTTTTAGTGGGGAATAAGAATGATGACCCAGACCGAAAAGTGGTAGAAACAGAAGATGCCTATAAATTTGCAGGGCAGATGGAGATCCAATTGTTTGAGACCAGTGCCAAAGAAAATATTAATGTGGAAGAGGTAATAGAATATTCAGAAGAGTAGATATATAATTATTTGGAGATAATGGTGTAGGAGGAAATAAAAATTCTATTCTTCCCATTGACAAAGAAAGATAAAGTGCTTGTACGAGTTGCAAGTAGTAGGTGAAATGTCAAAAAGAAACATTCAGCTGTTTTTGGAAGAGTTGGGGAAGCAAAATGAAGGAGCCCACGCTGCACTTTCAGTAGCTTTACAGTGCTCACATATTAGGCAGGAAAGACTTGAGAATGCTTGTAGGAGGTAGGACTACTCAGGCTGCACACCTGGCCTCAGTTGCCAAACTACCCTGGTTTTACGTACTGGT
The DNA here is from genome assembly GCA_013400235.1 of Oriolus oriolus. NCBI lineage: Eukaryota > Metazoa > Chordata > Aves > Passeriformes > Corvidae > Oriolus > Oriolus oriolus. Next base: position 57,541 of record VXBT01008772.1, on the reverse strand, counting down.
TTGGAAAAACGGATAGAGGTACTATTTAGTTTGGGAGTGGGTTGGGAACAGGCATTTGATTTCCACTTGGGCCATAGTGGGTTGGGGAAGGTCTCTGAAGCATTATTGAAACATGTAGAAAAGGGGAGTGGCTTCCAAGGAGCAGCACCCCACAGGGGCCAGCTTGAGTTCTGGGGTGGTCTGAGTGTGCTTGTTTCTCTTGCAGATGTTTAATTGCATTACAGAGCTTGTCCTGCGAGCAAAGAAAGAAAACTTAGCAAAGCAGCAACAGCAGCAACAGAACGATGTGGTGAAGCTAACGAAGAACAGTAAAAGGAAGAAGCGGTGCTGCTAATGCCCCTTCCCTGCTGCAGAGACTCTGCTCTCAGACAGATCAGCCCCTCCAGCTAGACTCGGGCAATTCCACTGGGGCAGGCTTTGGGAGGACTTTTCTCAGTTTTGTGCCGTTATTTAAAGATTATTTTTTCTCCATGTTTTCTATCAAGAGGCGCTGGTACCTTACCACTGCAGTGCCAAGAAGGTATTGGATGGAATCTTGCCCCCCCTCTCCTCCCCTGCTCATTCCAGTGCGCCTTGTAGACAAGAAGGACGTTGCCTACCAAGTGGACTAATTAACCAAGAGTTTGTATATAATGTATATTGCTTTAACCAGCCTCGCCTCCCTGTTGTCGCTTTGGCTTCTGCCTTCTTAATGTCAACCAATCATGGACTGCAGAGTTCATCTTTTTAAAGAAAAAGTTAAAAAGTTCTTAATTCAAGTTGGCCCCAGGCTGGCAGCGACTGCTTCCTGGGGCCTCCAGCTGCATTTCCGTTGGGCTCCAGGCTGGCAACTGGTTCCCATGGGGCCCCTGGCTTCTCCTGAAGTCCCAGGCTTTTACTGGGGCTCAGTCTGTGTTTTTCTAGGTACCAGGATTGCAGGTGTCACTGCTGGAGCCTGGGGGTTAACTTCACCAGCCCCTGGGCTGGTAGCTGGTGCTGCTGCTGGGGCCTGGAATTTCAGCTTGCCATCATCCAGATTTGTGGCTGGATCCTTGGGTTTCACCTCCTTGTGCTGCAGCCCAGCTGTACCTGTGCTCTCCTGTAGTTTGTATCAAGATACTGGAAAACAAACTGACCTGCAGAAGTGGGATTTGTTTGGATAAAACCTTTTTTGTTTTTTTTAAAGCAAAGTTTAACTACTTTCACCTCTGCTTCTGGTTCTGCCAGTGTCCTAAGTGAGGGTCCATTTCTTTTGAGAAGGACAAAAATCATGTAATTCTGCCAAAAACCCCAAACTTCTTGTTGCCCTGTCCACAATAGGCAATCTGAACTTGAATGTGAATTTTGGTGGCAAAGCTTTTGTTTTTGAGAGAGAAAAGGCATGAAAAAAATCCAGCTCTTCTTCTTGATGTCTGAATATGAAAACTGCAGGATCATTCCCAGGATTCTTCTGTTAGGAAAGAGGACTGCTGTTTAATGCAAAGAAATGGGAAGCTTGCTTGCTTGGGTTATGTGGTGGTGGAGGATCACACTTTGAAACAAACTGGGCTCGCTGTGCTCAGCAACATTTTCTTGGCCCTTGTCAGCCTTTCTGGGAACAAGGGCTCACTTCCTTGGCCTGAATAGATGTAGTTAAAGGTGGGGAGTGTATGTGTGTGTGTAACTAAAATATCAAATGTCTGGGCTGAAAGGACATGCTCAGCACCTGAGTTACTGCCTAAATAATATTAAAAGATAATTTCTCCTTAAAAGGCATGGAGGGTATGACTTCTTTTAAGGCCTTGAAGGTGGACGTTCTCCATGTGCCAGTAAGTGGCCCTATGGAATTGCTGGCCTTAGTTTGGTAGGATGTGATTCACCCATGTCCATGAGCTTGGAATCAGCCCACTTCTCTCCCTTCCTCACTCTTCCCCCAGGAGAGGCTAAATTTTAGTCACTTATTTTGCCTGCATTTTTTTAGATTTTTCGGGTTGTGGCGAGAGCCCTGATCATACAATCTCATCACAATCAATCTTTAAAGACTTTTTCCAAAGTGCAAACAATGAATGTGTAACACATGGGTTTTTTAATCGGTTCAGGTGCTGGGGATATGTATCCAGCTGCCTTCACCCATCTCTTTTCTTCACATATCTTGCATTGATAACCCAAGAATTCGAGTGAGCTGGGATGATGCTGCTGGAGTGAGCTCTGATAATTTTAAGACTTGAGTGGCTGTGGAAAGTGGTGGCTTAGGTCACACCAGTCCATCCTGTCTGCTCTCCAGTGTGGAATGTGGTGTGTGCTGGGAGGTGCTAGGCCAGTCCCCAGAGCCCTCCTGTGGGAGTGGAGCTGTCCTGTGGGGGTTACCCCCTGCAGATTAAGGGGCCCAGCTGTGTTACTTTGGGACTCTTGTTGGAAGCCTGTGTGCAGATCTAGGAGGGAATAACTTCATATAGGCAGAAGTAAAGAACATGTCTGAATTTACTGGAAATGATGCAATAAAATGAGGAAATGGTGCACCCAAGCCTGGAGTGTTCTCTTATATGGAAAAAATTGGTCCTCTTTGAGTCCAGGTTTTTGTGGCCGTGGTTGGAATTCTGTCAATCCAGGTCCAGCTTCCTGGCTTAAAGTGGGAATTTCTTTTTTTTTTTCCCCCAGAGCTGGCTGTTAGAGGAGCAGTTACCTCTGCTCTTGCCATCACTGTTCAATTGGAAGGGGTGGGGACTGTGTCTCTAGTGGTGCTGATGTGAAGTTTCCTAAATGTCGAGCAATGGAATGTCTAACCGGTTTGCTAGGATTATTTCTGTAATGAAAGTTTCTAATTATGCTTTTTAAATAATTTTAAAAAACTAAAAATAAAGGTTACAAGCTGCCAAATCTTCTTTGAGGCTCTGTTTCCTCTGCTGTCCAGCACCTGGAGGTGGAGGGTGGCAAGCCAGGGGTGAGCCCTGCTGCTGTGTGTAAAGGGTTATTTCCTGAGAGGGTATATTAAGAAAACCATAATTAATGCTTTCAAATGTTTAGTTGCTGTTTTAGTTTGAATGAAAGAGCAAGGTGGAGCCGGTAACTTATTTCTGTGTGAAGTGAGATGCCTGTGATTGTGCTGTAATCTTTAGTCTTCTCAACAAAAAGTACTGAGTGAGCTTTGAAAGCTCCTCCTCCTGAGGTGACTAAAAAGCATCTGGAGTCTTTCCTCACTTTCCCAGGAAATTAATGTGTAATTAATTAATGTGTGCAGGAGCTGCAGCCGTGGCTGTGCCCTCAGCATCCCCTTGCCCTGCTGCCCAGGCTGCTCCTGGGGAGTGTGATGGAAACCTGCTCCTGGGAAGGTGCTTCTGCTCTGTCTGCACCCTTCTGGTAGGAGTAGGTAGAGGGGAATCCTGGGGACCTGTGGATGGTCTGAGCTGTGGGTGTGTCACTGTCTGTGTTTTGTGTCTAAAAGCGTTCCAGTTTGAATCTGCCTCCATACAACAGCCAGTAAAGGACACAAATGGTGGGAAGGTTAGATGATTTACCCACCTTTATGTTCACCTGTGCACCAAGAGATGCAAACGTTTCAGATGTTTTTGCCCTGGCCCCTTCTCTCCTAAATACACACAGGGGCTGAATTTCATGGGATGATGCAGCATTGAAGATGCTATTGGGTGTTAAATGACAGTTCAAAAAATGAGCTTGTTTTGCAGCTGGGAACAGTAAAGTGGTAAGAGCTGAGACAGTATTGTATAAATTATCTGTTTTATTCTGAAGACAGCTATTTACAAAAGAAGTAGAGCATTGTTTTTACTAAAAATACGCCTTTATAGATTTTTATAATATGTATCTTATAAAAACCATACATTTATTTACATGACTGCTACATACAAAAATTACAGCCCTGTGGTGTATGTACATATCTATAGGTACATTCTTTCTGCTTATCCCTGCTGTGTGCTTTTTCCCTCTCAATCCAAGGGAATCATTGCTGCAGCACCCAGACACTTCCTTTCTTGGCTTTTTGGTTCAAACAATCTTGCTTTTTATAGCCGAGTGGGGAGTAGAGAGTTTGCCTGATGGAGAGGCATATCTGGAATTTACCATTCTAAGTAGGACGAGTGCACGTGGCCCTGCCTGCAGCCTCACTTCCTGCTCTCTGTGCAAAATGACTCATCATTAACTTCTTGATTTACTGTTCATCATCTCCATGGCAGGTTGCTGATCTAAGTTTGTATGAGGATAAAGTGCTAGTGACTTGCCTTTTATTTACATTTGTTCCTTGTTTACAGCTGCTTCCCTTGCAGAGTTTAGGAAGGGGAGACTGATCTCTTTTCCCTCAGGCTGGCATAACAAACATTTGCCCAAACAGTCACCTGTTACTCAGCTGTGGGAAAGTCCTTTGTAACCCTAATCTCAGCAGGCATCTCTTCTCTGTGCAATATTTGAACAGTGACTGTGCAGCACTACTGTTTTTATTTACCATTATCTCAAAAGCAAGGCTGAGGGTTGTGTTTAGAGCTGCTGATCCCACTCCTTAAATCTCCTTTGGGATCCCGAGTACCTGCTCGATTAATGTGCTTCGTCCATCTCATCCCCTGGAGCCAGTGTTTCCTTTACACTGTGTGTGTCCTGGAAGGGTCAAGTATCACAAGTGCAGTGTCTTCTAACCAGCACTGCAAGGCTGATTCCATGCTCCTGGCCATGACAGGATGGAGGTGAGTGTGTTAATGACAGCACAGGGTGAAGTAGTGGGGACCTTGTTAAAAGACAACATGACAAATGAGTGTGAAGGACTGCACGGGTGAGGTTTCTGAAGACAGAAAAACAAAACCTAGCTACTGTGTTAAGGCAGTTTCTGTTCCTGTGGAGTAGCAGCTCAGCACAAGGAGCTCTCCTTTGGTGTGTTGTCCAGTTCATTACACCCAGTTCTCTTGTATCTCTGAGTTTAGTAGTGCAACTAAGTTTTTATGGTTAAGGGGATTGTTTAAAGAAACTGTACCCAACTGGCACCTTAGAAAATGCTGACTTTCCTCTTGCAATCTCTTCTGTCACTCTTGTTGAATGAATAAAATTGCAATGGGATTAAGGATTCTCCTTAAATGAAGAGATGTGCTGTGCCTACCCCTGCAACTGAATGAGTCACTTTCCTCAGCAAACGTAGCAGAAGGCACCTTTCTTCATCTCATTACTGCATCTTCATGGGATAACTTAAGGCCCTTGCCTTAGGATTCCATCAATCCATGCATCCATTCATCCTCCCTGGGGTAGAGTCCCACACAACTGCTGGGCATGTGGCTTGAATAGAGTTGGTGGGGTCTGGGAAATTACAATTGACAGCAGAAGAAGGGTCCCTGAGGACCGAGATGTTCACAGCTCTCCTGCGATGGAGCATTGTTTTTCACAGGTGTCACTGGCATCATGAAGCCACGCCTCATTTTGCAGGTATCAAAGGTTAGGGTAATGCATGTGGGTGTGACTGAGTCCTGGCAGCAGGAGATGCTGAGCATGTGCCTCATGTCCCTGCCCTGTCCAGAGTCACAATACAGGCAGGATGGGAGGATGAGGACTTGGCATCCTGAGAGCATGTGGCACTGCACTGCAGCCCTTCCCCTCGCCTGCACAAGTGGGTACAAGCAGATACTCAACAGCTGAGCATTGCCTAGAAAGGAGAGGCCAAGTTCAGTTTCCTTCCCTGCCTGTGAGCATCTTTCCCCATAAGCATCAAGCTGTATTGGTGGGGCTTTGCCCAAGTATTTCCTGAAGCAGGCTCTGCAATCCAGGGTTCATTGCTTTCATGTAGATGGGTTTTACCACTCAACCCTTTACCATTATTGCCAATCCCAGAGCACTCTGCTCCTTGCAACCCAGAGCTGCCTTAGTGCAAGATGATTTCGTACCAGTGTGGTTGTTTCATACTAACAAGGAAATATGGGAATGCTCAAATCTTCGTAGGCAGAACGGATATTTGTACTGAGGTATTATGGATGTTCTATCCCACAGGTAAGCTGAATAATACTAAAACCCAAACCACCAGCCTCTTACTTGCTGCTTAGAAGGTGTTTGGTACCTATTCTAGCAGAAAGCTTGCTCCTGTAAGTAGTGAGCAGAGACTGCAGCTCCCCGTGGGATGGTGTGTTAGCACCAAAGTTGCTGAGCAGGGCAGAGCTGAAGGTGCACCCAGCTCTGTCTGCTGTGGGACAGTGCAGGTGGTGGCCTCCTTAAAGCAGCAGGAAACAAACTGGGGCCTATGGATATTATGAGCTGGGAGAATGTGTGAAAATTACATGACAATAGCAGGACATCTCTGAACTGAGCCAGGTGCTCCTCACTGGCTTACGATGGTAGACTGATAAAGAGAAGAGCTGTAAAGTGCCCATCCAGTGCAGAGGTAAGGTCCCTACTTGAGTATTGCAGGATTTCCAGCACTGCTGTGTGCATACACCAAAAAAGCCATGTTCCTTCTTGTTGATCAAGTCGTGCAAAGCAGACTCTGATAATCTTTGATCAAAAGGAGCTTTGGCTACCTGCCCACCAAAAGGCTGAGTAGTAACTGACCCACAGGCAGGGACAAATACTCTTTTCTGTCAGGCCATAGCCCATGTTACTGCATAGGGCAGAGTAACCTGCAGGCTTTCCAGAGCTTTGTAGACACCCTGATGGCCTTTGGCTTCAGTGAAGGCAGATGCCAGTGTGCTTTCTGAGGATCGAGTCTGCCAACCCAGTGTCAAAGACCAACTGACATCATTGTGAGGCTTTCAGTGAATTATTAGTTAGGCTTTTGGGGGCCTATCCAGTTAAAATGACAGTTATCTTACTCTGGGAGATGTGTATGGCTTTGGGGAGAGGTGTGTGACTTGCTGAAGCTCCCAAGCTACTTTTGGCCATTGGAGGAACAGCAGGTGCCCCAGGACTGAACATGCACAACTTTTATCCTGTCTGTAATCTGTTGTAGATGGTCAGTCTCCTGGGGAGAAATCTATGTAGTTACAGCCTGCAACTCCCACCTCTGTAACAGGAGGGAGCTGGAGAAGACAGTGACACCAGCTATCTGTCCCCTGCCCTGAGCTGCAAGGAGCCTGGATCCCAGTGAGGGTGAACAGCCACGCAGAACTCCAGGGGAGATGGTGCCCAGGCAGGATCTGCAGCGAGAGCTCAACTTCCACCACGGAGAAAGCTACATTTGTCAAAACATGGTAATGCTGGGGCCAGAGTGACTCCAGTCTCAGTGGGATGGATGAAGGATGTCACAGCTGCCAGGGTGGTACAAATGACTCCCCTCAGTCCTCTTGCATTCAGCCCTCTTCTTCCCTCTGTGCTTGCTGTGACAGCAGTTCTCAATCCCCTGCACCACTCTGTCTTGGGGCTGCTTATTTCCTTCTCCAGCATAAGAATGCTTTTAAGACAATTAGAGTATTCTTCACAGCAGAAACTGGACTGTGTCAAAGCGCCTAAAATATACCCTGAAGTTTATCACTTCACTTGTAGAATAAGAAAAGTTTCTTTCTATTAGAATCACATTGTCAATTTGCAAATCTCCAATTCATGTAAACATTTGGTTCAGACCAGGTGCCGTGTAAATAGTGCAGAGTCTCAAGGGTTAACTCCTTTGCCCCCTTCTTTTTTACTCAGTGGATTAGACTTGGGTCCATCAGCAAGCTGGGCAGCTGCCCCACTCCCCATCTTGAAGCAGGAATTGTTGGAGAGTTTTCTCTTTTTCAAATTAATTTTTCTTGAAAAAGGAGAAGAGACGGTTTCCTTCGGCCCCAGTGGGCTCATCCCCCTGCTGCTCCGGCCTGAGTGCGGGGGAGGGCCTGGCACTCCGCTTGGTGCCGGAGCCACTGGAGAAGGAATAAGCAAGCTGGCTCCATTCCTTCGGGTGTTTGTCCATCAGCTGCTGGTCAATGACCCTGTGCATGTCATCCTGCAGCAGAGGGAGAGGACAGGAGCATTAGTGGCAGCTGATGCTCAATGGGAGCTCGCGCCAGGGGTGGCTGAAATGGGTATGAAACGTGCAGTGATGAGATGGAGCAGGGATGACAGGACTGGGGATGGGTCTGTGTCCCCACCTGACAGCAGGCTCAGCTGTGCTTGCTGCCATAAGGCTTTTCAGGGAGCGAGGAAGATCAATCACACAATTCTGAGGGATAAATTGCTCAGGTGGTCTTAAGAGCACAGGAGCACTGTGCCTGCTTGGGACTCTGTGCTACCCCTAAGCTTTGTTTCTCTGCTGTCTGCAGCTTGCAGATGTCCCCTCTGGGGGAGAAATAAATAAGAACAAATGCAGCTGAAAGAAAAGGCCAGAAGAAGGACGGCAGTCTGTGCTGAGCAGGTCTGTGTGCACACCAAGTGGACAGGCAGGGGTGGCAGAGCTGCTGCATGGCCACTGTCACTGGGGCTTCTTTGGGGAAGGTGCCGAGGGGCTGAGGCAGGTGTGGGCCCACCAGATCCCTCCCGGGCTTTGCACCAGACCCACCAAACAGAGCAGAGCTCGTCCCTTAGACCCCTCCTTCCCCTAGAGCCAGCATAGCAGTGGGAGCTCTGACTGACAGCTCCACATGAACTGTGGCTTTTCAGATCTACCAGAAATGCTCTGATTTCGTCCATGTTTCCACCACAATGAAGCTGCTTTATACAAAATAATTACCCAGTTCTGTTGCCACTAATGATGTGCTAACATGTTCCTTGAAAACCTGGCTATTAGTTTTACAGATTTTAAACTTTCAGATCCATTGCTTCTCCTACAATTGCATATTTAAACTACAGCTTAGTGAAAATGTGTGTACACAAACTAGCCCCAGCAGGAGGAATCAACTGCTCTCCAGTGGTTTGGTCCCTGATTAGGGCTGAGGACACTGCCAAGTGAGAACAAGGACACTCTGGATGGGCTGGAGTGGTGGAAGTGCTGTCCATTCAGCACCTGGTGAGGGGCAGCCCATCAGGGCAGCCCCAGGACTGAAGGGAAGGTGCTGCCATCGCCCAGCAGGTGCTCCAGCTGCTCTGTATTGGAATCAAACCGGCCAGCTGGGACTGGAAACGTAACAATGGCTAATCTCCTGTTGCAGCATTTTATGCAGGGAAAAGGATTGACAGCCACGACCTGGACCTGAATTTAGTATGGGGACTTCCCCTGGGGGAACTGGAGGGTGAAGAGCTACACAGACTGGGGAAGCTTTGGGTTTTTTTAGAGCAGGGCTGGAGAGAGGAAAGGCAGAGGGAGAGTTGAAGAGATTAAGGTGAACATCAGTATGAAATATCAGTGAGACAGGGTTTCAGAGCTGAAGCTGCCATGTGAAAATGTACAGCAGTTAGATTTTGAAGGCACCTCTTCTGCTAAATGAAGTAGGTACCCAGGCTCCTGCATGGCAGATCTGTGTCCTCGATCAACCATACAACAAGGGACGAGAATGATTTATATGTATATTTTTATATATATATATATATACAAAAATATTATGTATATAAATACAGTATGTACTATTGAGAGTGCACTGCATTGAGTCCCTGTCTGTCAGATGTGTGAGTCAGAGAGCAAAGCACTTGGATGAGGTTTTTTTGCTTGAGTCCTATTTTATAGCCTGTATGATTATGTCCTTAGAGAACACTGTAATCTTGTTGATGGCCCTTGGTGAAATGCAGACTAGAAGACAGCAAGAGAAAAATGTTACCAGATTAAAGCCTTCAATTATGCCCAGCTAAAGCAGAGACTCTTATCCTATTTTATCAGACACTTTCTTCAAACTGCTTTGCAAAATAGTCCCCAAAATACATAAATCATCCGACTTGTTTTGTGCCTCTGGGGCTCAGCTGCTGTTGAGGGGACATGAGGTGGTTGGAAACTATTTTGCTGCTGTGTACTAACACCTCAGGTCGGTACGCTTACTGCTATGAAGTAGGCCTGAGCCTCAGCTCAGAGAGCTGATGGGAGCAGGTCTGGGGTTGCTGTGTTACTGCAGTAGGACCTGTTCTTAATCCCTAAACTGGGTTTATTCTAGCACTAAGTAGGTCTCACTTTATACCACCCCTCCAGACTGAACTTGGATCCAGACAGCTCCTATGAAGAGCACTGAGTGTCACTTACTAGACAATGAGGCTGAGAAGTAAAATCTCAGTTTGTCCTTCAAGAAGCTTTCCAGATACCAAATATGTGGATATAGAGGGTTAATAATATGTGCACCTCAGCCTGGCTTTCCCCGTGGTGCCCTGGTAAAGCCTCATCATGGGGTGCAGGATGCTGCCCCTGGCCTGGTGCTGGGATGGGGGGTGTGTGTGGAATATTAGTGGGTGATGGAGACCCCCACTGGCTCCTCTTGCCAGATGACAGTGAGGGCAGAGAAGGATATGGGTGATGGTGGCAGCAGATGGAGAGGGGATGGTGGGTGTGGGGAGCTCACCTCAAAGGCAGGAGGGGTGTACGACTAAAGCTGTTGGTACAGGAACTGAGAAAGGCCACTAGATCAGAAACCAAAGGAGCCAGATAGTAAAAAGCCCTGAGGAAGCAAACTGTAAGCAGGA
>VXBT01008772.1:4580-47073 GCA_013400235.1 Oriolus oriolus | reverse complement strand
AAAAGAAGAAAAGGAAAGGGTTGGGGGGGGGGGAAGAGAGAAACGAAAACACAGTGGAGTTGAAACAGGAATGAGGTTGTACGGGAAAGGTTTCTACTGGTCAGGCTGGCTGCTAGTAGAGCTGGGGTCTTGCATGGTCTGCAACAAATCACTATAAATGGCACAGACCTTTTCTCTTGAGTCTGCTTTATTTTCTGTTGAAGTAGCCCTCCCTTGGTGCTGGTTCTGGGAGGAGGCAGCTTTGTCTGCCCTCAAGGGCTCTCTGCCTTCACAAGGGTTTTCCCCACTGATCCCATGCAGATCATCTCCAGGGTAGCTGTGGAACTGCCAGGGCTTTGTTTTTTTTACCTTGGTGAAAAGCTGGGATTTTAGCTTCTCCTTCTTGATGGATCTTTGGAGTTGATGCAAACAGTGCAGCAACAATCAGCACAACCTCATTCTTCAACCTTTCTGCTCCATCACGGAAATGCACGGACATGGTATGCCCACACGTACCCAAGGTGTGCCTGCCTAGGAATACCTCCTGCACCCCTAGGACCCCTTCCCACCCCAGGGCAGAGCAATGTGCACATTTCCCATTCTGCCAGGAGGCACAGTCTGCTTCTCCATTTTAAATGAGTATTTAGAGCTGTAGAGCTGTAGAATTAACAGCTCACAGCCAAAAGGCTCGGAGCGGGGAGGGCAGCTCACCCCCTGGGCCCCACGGCATCGCCGGCTCCTGCAGAGCCAAAACCAAGCACCCCCAACCCATGGATGCTCAGGCAGACAACATGACAAACCCACAGGGAGGGGGGACACTCCTCAGGTGTCCCTGGGGCCATGCATCCCGCAGCCCCTGCTCTGCTGGGGTGCTCACCTGCCAGGCCTCCAGCTGTTGTGAGAGGTTCACCTTCTGCTGGATGGCATCCAGGAGCTGGCTGTTGAGGGACATCATGTCCATCTTGCACTTGGTCAGCTCCACCTCCACAGCGTTCTTCCTGTGGAGACACAAATTGGGGCATGGCACTCCCTTCTTTTTAAACAAAGAGTTAAGCATACCTAAAGGAGTCTAAAATTTATGTCTTTCACTGGCAAGTCGCCACATCCTAAGGTATTCATCTCTGTTGTATTCTGGACAACCTATTATTCTGAAGAGTGGGATAGAACTTTTGACATCATTACTTTAAAACCAGCAGATTTCTGATAAGCACACTGTGAAGAATACTGAAAGAAAATCAGATACACTGCTGTGTAAGATAATAGTGTGCCTGGATAGTGTGCAAGATTTGCCAATAAATGAGATCTAAAACAAGGTAGAATCTATATACAAATATTTTTTCTTTTTCTTCTGTTTACATGCATAGAGAATACAAATGGTATGTGCTAAAAATCAAATTACCTGTGTCTGATCACTTGATCAATAAATTGCAATGTAAAACACACAAATAAAAAAACCTCTTACAGAGTATAACTGTGCCTTCACTTGGGACTTGGATTGAAGGAAGAAATTAAAGAAGAGGGTTTATCACAGCATATACTTTTTCAGAATGACAAACTGGTAAAATTGTTTGAATTAAATGTTAGGCTTTAAGGAAAGCTCCCAGTTTCAGTGCAGTGGTACCAGCCCTCAGTAACACCTCTGCTGCATTTCTTCCCAGACGTTTGGTGGCCATTTGGCATGTGATGCCATGGACAAGGTTACCCAAAGAGCCCCAACTGCTCTGTGGCTGAGATGTTCCAGCTGCTCCTTGCTTGTGGAGAGGAATTGTCCTTCAGGATGGAGCAATTTCCTAAGCTGCCAAAGCTGGGAAATGCTGCTCACCATGCTGGGACCACACGAGGTGAGCACAAAGCTTAAGTTTTCAATTAATTGCTGTGTAATAGGAAACTGTAACAAGACTTGCTTGGAACCATCTTTCCTTGCAAACATTTTCGAGATAAATAATTGCACCTTATTAACTCTAGCTAATTTCTTGTCTCCTAATAGCTCCCTTATGCTCCCCTGCAGAAGTGCAATTTGGGAATTTGTGTTTACATTCCAGGTACTGGTTGCTTAACACTTCCTCTGAAAGGATCCTATTTTCCTATTGCTTTCCCTGTTGCCAAACTTCAGCTTCAAGCAAAAATTTTCCACACCAGATGTCTGCCTTGGGCAGTGATTTTATTTCTGTTCAGAGTTAGGGATTTTTGGGGGGATGGATTCAACAAAAGCGACTTAACCCTCTGGGTGTGAGGTGGGAACAAAATCACGAGCCTCCCCAGGCAGCGACCAGCCCACTTGGTCTAGGAGGGATGTTTTCAGTTCCAGTGACAGGATGCTCTTGTCTGCTTTCACTTGGTGCCACTTTCTGCTCCTTAATCCCCCTCGCCCGTGCCCCATTCCTGGGGCTCCTGCGCTGCAGGACAGCCAGCCCCTAATATTGCTGCTTTGTCCAGCAGGGTCACAGCAGACTGGAGAAGCTGTGCCCTTCCACTCCCGGCTGTGTTTTGGGCAGCTGAAGCAGCCTTTTGTCGCGACGCTTCCCCGCTGCTGGTTGGATGTTTCCAGGGGATTGATCGCAGCGGCAGTGTTGCCATAGCCACAGCAGAGCCAGCAACCCACACGTACCGGGAATGTCAGAACTACCTCCCTGCGCCCGGCAGACAGCTGGGATGCTCCTGATCCTTGCCAACAGATGGAGGTGTTACACAGGTCAGCAATAGGAATTTGGTAGCCAGCTCTCCCGGCAAGGGCAGCACGGACGATCAAGCCACTTATAAAAAGGGATGGTGCAGGCTGATTTAGGTCCTGCACCCTCAGAGGTGCAACCCTCTCCTGCTCCTCCTCTTGCCTAGGCTTTTCCCTAAGAAGCTGGACTGGTGGTGTCCTGGCCCACCTGCCTGTTGAAGGGATTATCAGAAGGTGTCTGTCCCTCTCCTCTGGGCAAGAAGTACTTAGGGCATTTTGGCAAGCCCAAGGACAGAGCTGGGGAAGGGGGATTTGGGGTATGGGGGAGCAGAACTGCACAGATCTGTAAGGAGGATGGGCAAAATAAAGAGCCAAACCAGTGGGAGAATCCCAGAAGGAGAACCAGAGAACTACAGGACTGGAGATGCAAAAAAGACCTTGGAACAGGAAAGGAGAGGGAGTGACCATAGGAATGGTTTAGGGAAGAAGCTCAAGCAGGTTGTAATTGGGATGGTCAGGAAAGCAGGGCTGTGTGTCTGGAATAGCAAAGGAAGAAAAATATGACAAATAGGGCAGACCTAGTGTTGCCATTTGGCTCCCTGAAGTCCTCTCCTCCTTGCTGTGACTCACACCAGCACTAGGGATGGCACAAACATGGTTCACAGAACCCTCCTAAATGCCCCAAATCGCTTAAGCCATGGGGCAGCTCTGCCTTTAGCATCTCCTGCCCTGCTCCCAAGCTCCTGGCAGCATTTCCCAGTGCCAGCAAAGCCAAGATATCATTTTGTCACAGCTGCTGTGGAGAGCGGGAGAAAGCCACTCCAGAGGCACCTCCCGCCAAGGCACTCCATAACTGCCACCCCAGCCTGGCTCTGGCTGCTGGTGCCACTCACTTGGCGATGGCCTCGTCGCGGTCCCTGATGGCCTCCAGGAGCCGCTCGCTCGCCTCTTTGTCCTCGGCAGCGCCGCGCAGCCGGTCCCGCTCCTCCTTCAGCGTCGTCATCTCCACACTCAGCAGCGTCACCTGTGGGCAGAAGGAGGCTGTGAAAGCCAGGGCCGCTCAGGAAAACGCACCAGAAGTGTGTGTGTGTGTGTGTGTGTGTGTGTGGGAAAAAGCCACACGGGCCAACCTGCAGGTTGAGAGATCCCATGGTCGTAGGAGAAGCTGTGTCTGCTGTGTGGGGGCTGTTAGTGCTGGTGCCACCCTCCATGAAATGTGCTAGCTTGCCCTGGAATGCTGGCCTGAGCAAGATGTGTCACCAGGATGGCCTCAGTAACATGCAGAAATAGCAATGAAAGCTGTGCAGGGCAGGACCCACCTGTGACTTTGCTGTCACAATGGCATCAGTGCTAAAATATTGCCCCTCTCCGAGCAGTCTGTCTTGTGCACAGTCTTGTGTCTGAGTCTGCCTGTTGTAACTCTGATCTTTCCAGGGTTAAATTATGGCTAACATAATTTACCAGCAAATAAGATTTTTTGAAGGGACCATTACATCTCCTGAAGTAATATGAAGCTGTAGACAAAGGATGTGAAAATTCCCTTTCATGCCATGGAAGGTGCTACACATCTTACAATTTTAATTAGACTTTAAAATATGTGTGGACTCTTAAATAGTCTGAGAAATGGTCTATTGTTTTGGTCCTGCGCAGAGTGAGTTAATAGGGTGTGAAATCATGCAAGGATTGCATTAGCACAGCTTCACAATATTTCATACACATTTAATTTCTTTGTCTAGGGCACACACATGCCCTGTTACAGTACTCCACCACCTGGAAACCCTTCCAGCATTTGACCCACCCCTGCCTTTAAATGCAGCTCAGTAGTGCTTGAATCTTCAAAGAAATCTTTAAATAGAGGGCAGACAGTCAAAAAGGGCTCATCACATCCACGGCCTGGGAGGATCTGCATTAGCGCAGCATGGCTGGGCTGGGGGGAGGACAGTGTGAATGCACCCTGTCTGTGCAGAGACTCCCCACAGGACTGGGGAGCTGTGCTGGGGCTGCCAGGGAACCAGGGAGCTGTGCCAGGGCTGCCAGGGAACCAGGGAGCTGTGCTCTCCCTCAGCCCTATATGGGGGGCAGCTCAGAGAAAAGATGTGACAGAGAGCAGTGGTGGTGGGGTGATGTGCTGAGCACTTCTACAGAAATCCCAGGGGACAGAGGATCTGGAGGCCCAAAACATGGTGTTTGGGGATGGGTTTGGGATTTTAATTGGTTCTGTCTGTGCTTCAGGTAAGAATGGGAGGAAACAAACAGGCAGAAGGTGTGAAATAGGAGTCACCCCCCTCTCTGGCTACACTGAGCTGTCTCCACCTGCTCACCGTGCTCTTGGGCCGGAGCAATGAATGTGTGTGATGCTACAAGGTCCTAAAAGCCATTTAGAAGAAGCTCCCCTTTGATTATATCAATACCAGTACCAGAACAGAGGGATGAAGAGGCAACAGAGTACTGCTTCCCCCAGGTGGACCAGATTTCCACATGCATCAATTTTCTGTAACACTGAACAGAACACAATGTTGCCTCTTCAATAGGAAGAGAGAAAAATTATTAACCTGGAGCAAGAGTGAAACTGGATAACAGGCAAAAGCTGTGGGAGGCGTGTACTTGCTGTGGGAGGCCGGAGTGCCTCAGAGAGTAATGGCTGCTGCATTTGTAGCTATGCCCCATCTTTCTCCACATCACATAGAGGCGTGAGAAGAAAATAGAACTGCAGTCCTCCCTTTGCTTACTAAATATTAGGAGCTTTGGTAACTGGGGACCCCTAAAAGCAGACACAGGATTCCAGACTTCCAATCCAGGGCTGGTATTCTGGTCCCTCCTGGCTCGAGAGTGTAGGTAGGTCAGACAAGCCTAAAATCTGTGAATAAGCCTCTAAAGGTCTCTGTCAGCACTGCCAGGTTGCAGAGCTTGAGCCCTTGTCTCCTCCATCTCAGGTGTGTTTAAGGGCAAGGGGGACTTGTGTGTGGTGCACAGGACTGTGGCAGCATGGCCAGGGCAGTGTCTGGACTCATGTCTCACTGGGGGCAGAAGTCTAGACCCTCAAAAGTGTCTCTTGTGGTGGCCACATTGCTGAGAGGAGCAGTCCTGGGGGAAAGATGGCCTCCAGAGCTGCTCCCTTCCTGCACTCTGCCCCTTATCAGCTGCTGTGGCAGCAAGGCATTTCCCACTCTCACACACATGCAGCCACCACTGCCAGGGTATTTAATGATGCTCTCACTCTTTTCCTCTTTGGTCCCATCGTGGGAGCTCCCACAGCCCTACACAAGGCTGTCAGACCCCAGGTTGTGCTGACTTTCTGAACAGGGATGTGTTATCCTATTTATGCTCCAAAGGGTGATACAGCCCTGCTGGGAAGACCAGCCAAGGACATTAATTCCATTCCCTGCTCCAGTGCAGTTGCTGCTGCTTCTGTGAAGCCTCCAGATCCCGTCCAGCATTTGGAGTCTTGTCCCACAGAGACAACGACTGCCAAGCATTTCTTTGGATGCCTGTCTCCATTTGCCGCTCTTGGCACAGGGCCTCAGACAGACGAAGCTGCGCTGGGTGTGGATGCAATGGGATTCTGTGCTTTGGGTGTGGAGTTGGTGTTGGGGCTGGATCATTCCTTGCTGTTGAGGTTGCCTCAGCTGGTCCCTGGGGTGCTTCCTGGTGCCTGGCCACGATTAGGATTCTCTGGGAGTGCATTTCTGAGGGTTTTGTGATGCTGCTGTGGAAGGGGTCAAGCCCTGCTCCATGCACAGCAGAGCAGCACTGTTATATCCATGGAATGGGTACACATACCCCTCACAAGGGCTCAGTGTAGCAATTCGGGTCAGCCTGGATACTTTTGGGTTTCCAATACCCCATATCAAGCAGCCTTGTACTTTGGGGTCTTCTGCTGAGAAGAACTTAAGCAACAGAGACTGGCTAAAATGCAGATTAAGAGAAAGGCTTAAAGGAAGTTTGGCTGCTTGAGATGATGTCTCGGATGGGCCCCGGACAATTTGTCAGAAACTCTCATCCTAAATGCTTCAATCCTCTGCATTTGGTTTAACAAAGTCTCCCTCATCCAACCATTTTGGCCTAAATCCTCCTGGGTTATTTATCATGTTGGTCTCTTTGAGGGAAGGCACGTCTTGGAAGATGAACACTGGTGTTACAAGACCACATGTAAAGTGTGGGAGTTGCTAACCTGGCTGTGCAGTCGCTGCAGCTCCTCCAAACTCTGCCTCAGTTTCCCCCGTTCTCCCTCCATTAATTCCCTCAGGGCTCGCGAATCCTCACTTGCTCTCCTGATCTGTTCCTCTAAGGTGTCGTCGTCGCTTCGCCGAGAGCTCTGAGAGCGGGAGAGAAATCTCTTGCTCAGATTTCACTTTTAAAAAGGCAATTTCATTAATTTGACACCAGTTTGGGATGAGGGCGCTAAACAAGGAAGAAGAAAATGTGAATATGTGACTTTGGTAGAGTTTTTTGTTCCCATATACCTCCACAGTGTAAATGCGCTCAACCAAGGGTAGTGCTTCTACATGTGATGCAAAGAGCATGCAGCCCTTGGCATAAACCAAATTTACAGGGACCTACTGCCCATTTGGTAGCCCATGTGGCTACAGTCTCTGTTTGTGGAGCTTTTACAGACTCTCTACATTTTATTTAACAAATACAACTTAATCTCTATACTCAGCCTATGGGTACTTAAACGAGGAGAGTGAGTACTCCCTCACAGCCCCCTGTGGGGGCTGCACTGTTTTCCTCACCACAGCACCCCAAATAAGTCATAATGGCAATGCTTGTAGGGAATGGGAACAGGCCTGATTTGAGCCACAACAAAAAGTGAGGTGTTCTGTTGTAATTCTGCACCCTGTCGATGCTGAGTGGTCCCTCCATGCCACCCACTCCTGCCCAGCAGCCTGGGGCCACATCCTACAGACATCATCTTGTACAGCAGAAGCTTTCACCTGCTACAGATTTGAGTTTGGCAGCTCCTGCCAAGACATTTGTACCCAAAGACAATTCACAGGGACAGAACCTCCCGACAGAGGGATTATGATGTTTTTGTGATACTACTGCTAATAAAGCAAGGTTAGGAAAATCCCAAAGGAAATAACTGATGTGTAACTGATGTGTAATATTGCGCCGTTGAAACTTTAACTTACTGAAAATCTCAAAGTAAGCCTACTTCTATTAATTTTCCAGAACGACTCCCAGGCCAATGATGGTTGTATGAGTTTGAAACTTTAGGTGGTCTGAGCACTGCAGGCTGAAACCCCATGTGCTTGGTTTTTGGCTGACCATTTGAGACACGAGGAGTGGGCTACGCTCTGTGACTGCCCAGCTCTGCGAGCCACAGAGGTTTTCTGGGAGACCAGGGCCTTCAAGATCCAGCGGAACCTGCAGCAAGCTCTGGGCCAGGGGACGTGCACAAGCCAAAGCCTCTCTGTGCCACCAACTTACCGTGGAGTCTGCCCCATCCAGCACGTTTTGTATCAGTCTCTTGAGCTCACTGAGAGCTGCCCGCAGGCTCCCGGCTGGGACGTCTTTGGCTGATGAGGTTTCTGAGGACTCATCCATGGAGGAGTCTGTGGACACGGCCGAGTCGGCGCTGTCGTTCCCTCGCAGGTGGGAGCAGAGGTACCGCACTTGGCAATACGCTTCCCAGAGCTGCAGCCTCAACTGGAACAACAGAGCCTGGCATTAGCCTGGGGCATCAGGGCCATGGAGACCCTCCTTCCATGGTAAAGTGCAGCGTGTGATTGCCAGCCCTCACAAATATTTGCCATGTTGGTTTTGAAACGGATGCAGAGGTTTACTTTCATATGGTCAAAAGGGTGTGTTGATGCCAGACTCCAATCCCAATTTTCTGGCCTTCGCTTCAGCTACAAATCCAGATCAAATGCATTAAACTCCCTTTTGCTCTGGGACTGGTCACAGAGGCCTGTGGGCTTTCCCAGGGCCTGGAGGGCAAATACCTGTTCTCGTTCTTGCTCCAGCTCCTCTGCCTCCATGCTCTGCTCTATCTCAGAGAGCAGGGATGTGCTGGTTGTGTTGAGGTTTTGGAGACTTTTCTCCTCGCTGAGCTCCTCCACCTTGCCCTGCAGCTGCCGGTAGGACAGCCTCACCTCCTGAAGCTCCAGCTGGCTTTGGTGCAGCTTGTGAAGAAAACCAAGGAATCAGAAAAATATTAATGGAGGTGATATGGACTTGATCAATCTCTTGGTTTGTGAGGGAGCTGGGAGGGAGGAATGAGTGACAAAAAACCAGGGTTTCCAGCCAGGAGGAAAGTACTCTTGGCTGGTACTGCTGTTTATTGGAGCTTAATAATCTCCAAATGTCATTAGACACTGTTTAGAACCCAGAATATCCAGAAAGATAAAAATAGCAAGTTAATCAGCACTAAAATGAGGAACATTGCAAAGAAGTTGGGACTCAGGTAAAGAAATTTGCTGAAAACAACACAGCAGGAAGTGAATCCAAAAAGAAAGTGATATCTACATTTTTTAAATATATATATACAAATATATATTTTTAAAAAGGAAAAAATATTCAGGGCTGTTTTGCAGAGCTGAGGATCCAGTGCTTGGCAATCCACAGAAGTGAAATAGAAAAATCTTGCTCTGCCCTAAGGCCCAGAGGTGCCAAGCTTGTTTTCTGGAGAGTGACATTTGGTGATTCATGGCTCTGAACACCATGGAGATCGTTGGGAAACCTGAGCACTGGGATCTAAGAGGCCAGTGACTGCCCCCTGGAACAGCAGGGTCTAGAGAAGCCCCTTTTGAAGCCAAATCTACTATTAAAAAAATAAATAAAATGAACTGCAACCGGAGTCCTGTGATTCTTTTTGCATTTACCGCATTTCCCCACCATCCTGCCCCACTCGCT
The DNA here is from genome assembly GCA_013400235.1 of Oriolus oriolus. NCBI lineage: Eukaryota > Metazoa > Chordata > Aves > Passeriformes > Corvidae > Oriolus > Oriolus oriolus. Next base: position 37,571 of record VXBT01008772.1, on the reverse strand, counting down.
TGCTCTGATCTCCCTCCTAAGCTACTCTTTGCTGTCAGGATGCCTTGTTGATCCTCCTGTTACCTGTCTCCATGGAGAACACCCAGGACCGTGCTTGCTGCCGCTCTTGCATGAACCATTTCATTCTTCCAGTTGTGCTGTCTCCCAGTTCATGGCCAGTTTTACCCCAAATCATGACTTTTACTGCATCTCCCCATCCCTTCCCCATCTCACCGCTGCCTTCTCACCTGCAGATCCTTGTCATGGCTCTGTCTCTCCAGGATGAGGACTCGGTCCTGCAGCTCCTCCACGGTTCCCTGGAGCAGGTCATTCTCCTCCATCATGGCACTGAGGCGATGCTCCAGCTCCCGCTTCCTGTCTGTCAGCATTTTGATCTGCAGAGCAAAGAGAGGCCCTGTCAGACTTTGCAGGAACCGGAGAGGAGAGACACCACATTCTCAAGAGAGAAATGAAACAGCAAAAAGCAGAAGGATGTACACAGGTGCTCTGTATCTGTATGAGAGAAACTACCTCTGTGTGTGGTTTAAAGCTTAGGAAAGCTTTGCAAGGAGACTCCTCCTTCCCCAGGCTTCAGGGGCAGCTCCAAAGGGGCTGGGTGTGCATCGGCAGGTCAGGGAGCAGGAGGAATATTCAAAGGTATTAAGTGGAGACCAGCCCTGCCCACCCCTTGCACCTTAACATTTGACAGACTGGGCAAAACTAGTTACTTTTCCTGGCTGGTCCCTGATGGCAGCATTTTCTCCCGTATAGGTGCTGGAGATCACAAGGTGAGCCAGCAGGATCCAGGGTGAGTCTGTGGGATCCTGCTCCCCACAGGACTGTGCCACAGTACTGCCCATAGCTGTTCTTAATTGCTGTGTGTTCATCAGGTCCTCACCAGGGATTTTTCTGTCTTTTCACTCGTGAAGACTCCTTTCTGTGCCGTGCTTATTTTTAGCCTCCCAGTGATTGGTTGCCTTTAAAATTGGTTCATTTCTTTTAATTGTCAAGGGCAGTGATTTCAGGCGAGGGACAGCGTGCCAAACAAACCCTCCATGACTCAGTTAGCTGGGAACAGTGCAAAGGATGAATCAGCACTAGCCAAGGTCACTTCTTGTTTAACCAAGAAGAAGGAGCCTTTTCCCCACATTAGTACACACAGGATATCTGGAGTCTGGTATGCCAGTCATCTACCAGTCCAGTATAACCCTAAATATTCCCTATGGCCTCCTTTCAGTTCAGCAAATTCCCTCTTGGCCTCTTTGGGACCTTGTCTCTTTGCTGCTTTCCAGGTTGCTGGAAAGATTTGGCTGCACAAAGGAATATCAGCCAAGTGTGTGGACTTGCTATTTCTGCAGAGTAAAGGCTCGTGGAGGTATTGGAAAGCTGCTCTGAGGTGACTAATGGTTTCTGAGACGTCTCTGCCCACCACCATCATGATTTGTGTGGGCTGGAGAAAAAAAAATAAGAGGGTTAATGGAGAGATTGTATAAAGAGTTCATATTTGGTGGGAAGACCAGTAATGAACATGCTGTAAATAACCACACAACAGAAAAAACGTTGCTCTGTCATGAGCCCTGGACCATGGGAAGCGCACAGTGGGAAAGGGTTTGGAAAGCAAGAGACAGGAAGGAGGTGAGGAGGCAAGGTGTGGCATGCACGGTGACAGGCATGCATGGTAACAGCGATGTATGTGCAGGCAAACCCTTTCCAAGCCTCCATACTTACTTCAAGGACCTGCTGCTCCACACCAAGGGGAGGGGAAGAAAAGGCAAGGGACCAGCAAGGAGCAGGTGGGAGCGGGAGAAAAGAAATTGAGAGATTTTAGGAAAAGCTTTTTCAGACAGCTTTTAAATAAAAGAAGTGGTTGGGTAGTAGAGCTGGACATCTCTACCCGTCTAGTTCCTGCCTATGTGATCCCTAGTGACCCTTTCAGGGAAGGGAAAAGGAAGGAAATGGTATCATTCCTGCAAATATACCTGAGTTAAAACAGGCAGGGGCTCCTTGCTTTCCCAAGTGCGTGGCTCAGAGGCAGGAGAGGATTGCTACTTTATTTGCAAGCATGAGGAACTGGGGGAAAAAACCCTTGCAGACCTTCCCACCACGCCCACCAGAGTTAATCTGTACTGGGCAGCAGCGCTGCAGGAGCACAGTCATGGTTTGGATCCTGGAAGATCCTTCTCATCTGTGCATTTTGCAGGAATGCTGTGGCCGAGGCAGCACTGGAAGGTGCCCTGAGCCAGACCATCCAGAACACCATGGAGCAATCCTTGCTGGGGGAGTCCTTTGCCCCAGTGCTGCCATCTCTCTGTTGGCTCCACCAGCTGCCTGTTTGCTCAGCTCACAGTCATTATAAAAGCTCAAACAGCGCTGGCTGCTTTCTGAAGGAGGGAGGCAGGTGACTCACCTCAGCCTGGAGGCTCTCCAGCCGCACGATGTGTTGGCTGCTGGAGGAATTCTTCTCCCGAAAGTCCTCCCGGAGGGTGTGGACCTGCAGGGAGAGCTGCCGCTCCACCTCCGACGCCTGCAAGGAGACACGAGCTGGAGTCACCCCATAGACCCAAAGCAGCCATCTCCTCCTGCCCAGGGAGACCTGCCTGGATATAACTTCTGCACAAGCCCAGTTTCAGCAGAAACCCTGAATTCTGCACAGTTTGGGTGAGTGAAAATCTCATCCTGGACAGACACCGGGGAGAGCTGCCATTTAAACCACGTTGATTTTCCCTTGGGGCAGCCAAGGGGACACAGCCCTTAAGTTTTTTCCACTGTAAAAAAACACGATGACTCCTGTGTCCTACATGAAATTCACTTTGTCTTAAAAATTGTAGCCTAGCTGGGGTTGAAGAGAAGACCAGGAAACACTCCTACTAGATTTACACTCTCTTAACCTCTGAACATCTTTGGCACAGCTCTCAGATAGCAAGTACTCTTTGCCTCCGATTCCCAGCTCCTGTCAGGGCCAGATGGAGAAACATCCACTCCACATGACCATCAGTGCAGGATCCCTGGACTTGTCTCTCTTTCTCATTTTGAAGGAGGGATGCCCCACTTATGCAGAGTCGTCTGAGGACAGCAAAAAGGCCATTCCTACCTGCAGGATCCAGGCTTGAGGCAGCCCTTACAAATGACAGCTTAGACATGTTAACTACTCTCCAGACAGCTTTATGGCTGATTTTTACATGTGAACACACTTGTTTAGGCTTGTAAGGCAACATAAGATTTTTATCACGAAACCCTAATGAGACAGCACAAATGGATGGTTTTCTTTTTAATTCGCTTCCATCATGTTCCATTAGACTTAGGCACAGACCTCCAACTATGCCACATGGGCAGGAATTGAGTTGATTCCCTTCAAGAGGTGGCATTACTGTCCTGCTTGGGGTGTGTACAATGGCAAAAGCCACAATGCCTTAGACAGGGAGGCGAGATGGAAGAGAGCAATTGGAGCTAGCAGCTGCGGGCAGGTTGGGGAGTGCATCCTTAGGTCTGGCAAATGTGGGTCAGGATTTTCTCTGGGTGCTCTGACAGCGCCCAAGGCAGAGCTTCACCAAAGGGCGCAGTGACTCTGCTCTAGCAGCTTGTGTCTGGAGCAATGAGCACACAGACCCAGCCTGAGCTGCCCACAAAGGCAACACTGCTCCCTTTAAAAAATGGTCCCTTATTTTGCACAGTCTGCTGCAAAATATTCCAAATCAGAAGCATGAAGTAAAAGGCTGTTACAGCTCCATCAGGTGGAGGAAACTGTGGTGGCCCCAACACTGTTTGCTTGGAGGGGCAGCAGCAGACAGAAGTGTGGCCACCAAATCAGGCTCTGACCACTGGCTTCTGAAAAGAGAAAAGGGTTCTAGTAATAAGAAATAATCTTGTCTACCAATTGTTTTTGTAGTTCCCTTCTTATACTGTTTTTCTCCCCTTCTTTAAAGCCCCATATCAGAACCCTTTGCATATTGCCTCATTTATTTAATAAAACTTCCTTGCATGGGCAGAATACACAAAATATAATGACAGCACAGCACTATAGGAAGGGATTGGTTATTTTTCTTCCTGTAAGCAACTATGAATTGCAAAGCATCCTGAGCAGCTATTAATTGGTGACACTAAAGAAGATTAATAGATTGTGCTTTTTTTGAGTGATTCACTTGCTTTTGTAATGACTGGTGAAGCATCTTCATGCTGAAACACTCTGCAGGAGCTATCAAGGATGAAAAAGCACCAGATGAAAAGCACTGAAAGATTTTTGCCTGCAAGATGCTGACCACGCTCCCAAGGAGCACAAGTGGCACCAGAGGAGATGACACACCAGTATTTGATGGTTCACTGTGTAACATAATTTATATGCTTGAAGAATTCTACATACAGAGAGTATAAATGTACATTATAGCAGTAAGGAAACAAGAGAGTATTTAATGGCATTGTAAAAATCCCTGGTAAGAGAATATATAGCTGCTCTTGCTCGTTCTGCTCCTCATGGCCAGACTGGAGCAGGTGAAGGGATGAGCTGCAAGGATGATTCAGGTTGTAGAAAGTCTGTTATACGAAAGGAGTCTGAAAAAAAGATGGCTTGTTTTATCTCATGCAGTGAATGCTGAGAGAGGACTCCCTATAAATACATGATGGATGAGCACACAGAAGGGAGAAGCGCTATTTAAGCAGAAGCACAATTTTGGCAGAAAAGAAAGATGTGAATAAACCAGATAAGAGTATATTAAGGCTGGCAATAGGAAGATTTCTACATTTCCAAGGACCTGCTGTAGGATTCCTCTTCCTGCACCATTACAGTAGTAGAAATGGTGGCAAAAAAATTAACTTTGTAATGGAGCTGGGTCACTTTATCATGCAGCTTCTTTCAGAGGGCTGCCTATGACAGAAGGGAAATGAATTGACCTCAAAGGTCCTCTCCAGTACCAGGCTTCTTGCAGGACTATAAGACTTGTATTCACCAGCATTAAATCATCATCTGGAATTTATCTATGTGCTGCCCAGCTCACAGGCTCACACATCTTATTCCCACAATTATAACCCACATGGAGGGACAAAAGCACTCAATTATTGTTAGTATTTAGAGCCCTAAAGCAGACAGGATGTCACCTCAGTGAACACCATTTGCATCCTACCTCATGCAGTGGAGAAAAGTAAAAATAACACTAACTTTAGCCTCACACAATGCAGAAAATACTCTCTGACTAGCCGTTTAGCAGAAGTAAACAGAAATGACTGTATTTTGTTTTTCCCTCCACAGGCTAACAAGCAAAGTCTTAATCCAGTTTTTATAGACATGAAACAAAGTCTTCTGAGCTGAGCTCTGGTCATGGAATCTTCCTTTCCATGCTACATTTGTTTCAGAGGTTATTAATCCTGCTGCCAAACCACCCTTTCTAACTGATTATAAAATAGAGATTTTAACATCAATTTGCATTAATTTATGAAAGCCACCTTGACAGTGCCCAGTATTTCTCAGGCTTTATGGTGTATTTTCATACAGTGTCTGCTTCACTTCTCAGCACTGCTGTTGATGTGCACCTGTACACGTGTGTTTTAAACCATGCACTCACCACTGATTACTTCTAACATGCTCTTTTTACTTAGTGGCATCAATGAAGATGTAACCTTCCATCTACGTTTTCTCTTTATTGAAAGGCTTTTGTTGAATGGAAGTGAGTTTCTTCTGCCTTAGCCAGCCTGTGTGGCTTTCTCTTCTCCATCAGTGTTTTCTAAACATTAAAAGCTAAATCTTTTGTGGTTATGTCAATCATTTGGCAAAGCACTGATTTTGCTAGAGAAAAGTAATATTCTTTGCAGAAAGGCAGACATATACTGCCCAACATCACAGCTTTGCTCTATAGTTAAAAATTAATTAATTTCCTGGGTATGGCAAATTGGCCAACACAGCCACCAGGCAAGGTTTGGAGCATATCTGCAAAAGCATAGACATCAATTCACAATTAGATATATCCAATCAACTGTGAGATTTGTTTTCTGGTCTTCAGGCAAGGTTTCGATGAGATTTGGGCAATGCAAGAAGAAAGGAAGAGCAGGAGGACATTTTGGCTTCTGCTCTAATTAAGGGCTTTTCATCATTGCAAACTTGATTAAGTTTCTCTTGTGATTAATTCCCAAGTGCTAAAATACGCAAAACTGTGTAGATCTTTGGCAGAAAGAGACGCTTGCCAGTTACAAGAACTCCATGAGGTTTAACATCTGGAATATATGAGCAATAAATAAATAAAACAAATAGAAATAAATTGGAGCACTGACACTCCTGTGAAGTGGGGATCTTTGAGAAGTTTGGAACTGACTGTAACAAATTAATGGCCTGTTTCTTTGAGTCTTACTCAATGAAAACCTTCCTTTGGGGTAACATTTGATAAATAAAGCTAACTGTATACAAAATATCAAGCTATCAGTCATGTCAGAAAGAAAAGGAGAATAGAAGAAGTTTAACAGACAGTAGCTGGATGAAGAAACCAATGTTTCCGTATGATTTACATCTACAAACAAGATGATTTACTTCTTCAAACAAGATTATTCAGATTTAACAAAGGATATTGAAAATTTTCTTGCCTAAAATAGCTAAGAAAGAGAAGTCCTAATTAGTGTTAAATTTGTAACACTCAGGAGAGCGTGTTACCCCTTTTATTAGTTTGCTAATAGCTGAGTTCAAGGGACTTCCCGTTCCCACTGTGGTCCCATTAACACTTCAAACCACTAACTGCTGCCTCCCTTGGCTGCAGGTTCCTGGATTCCCAGATCTTTTCTGGAAGGAAAATATATTTGGCTACTAAAACATAACCAGAGGAGGAAACAACAACAACAAAAAATTGCTTAATAATTTTTTTTTAAAATGTTAATCTGGCTTCTGAGGGAAGCCCCAGAGGACTGGGATTGCTGCCTTGCCACTGCAGCCAGCACCCTGGTGCTGGGGAGAAGCCTGGTTTTCTGGGATACTTGATCCATGCCAATAAATTGGCTGTTTCCCAGCCCTTGGCACACTGGCACCATAAGCCACCATCATTACTTGGCACACCTGGAGGTTTGGGAATCTTTGAAAGATTTTTAGCAAAGCTTTTAATGCAGCTCAACTTCAAACTGTTATTTGAAACATTAGCCTATCCAGGAAAGTTCTTACAGAATAGAGGTGCTTGCATTTACCACCTTTTGAGGTCTGCAGCTTGTACTTGCTGATTTACGTGCCCAGAGGGATTCCCTGTGAAATTCTCTCTGGAGAAGAGCAGTGGCACCCTGGTGGGCTGGCCAGATGCCCACCCAGCTGCTCTCATCCCCCTTCCTCAACAGTGGGGGAGAAAATAAGATTTAAAAGCTCATGGGTTGAGACAAAGACAGGGAGATTATGTACTATTAGGGGAATTTGAAGTTAAAACAGTTACTGGTAAAGTAAAAGGCAAAGCTCAGACTGGCCATTGCCTGGGAGTAGCAATGGGAATTTTTGTGGTGAGGGAGAGGATGGAACTGTACTGAGGGTGGATATTGCCCACCCTGGTGGGATTGTGATGGTGCTCCTTCCCTTGTGGTGTGAGGAGGTTTTATTGAGGCTGATGCCATCAGTGGGGCTGCAAAGTGTGTGTGGGAAGTGAATATTTTAATAACCATTATTAAATCAGCATTTTACTGAGGCAAGAGGTGGAATTTATTTGCTGCAGGTGCCCAGGCACTGCCAGGGGGGCTGAGAGACCCTTTGGGGTGAGGCTGGGGATGCCCCCAGCAGGATGGACATGGTGAGTTCCACCCCAGCCCCCTCTGAAGGGCAGGGCTGAGCCTGTCACTCCGTGCCTCTGGAAAAATCCACTCAGGAAAGGACAAAACACCTTCTGGCAGTGACAGCTGAGGTAAAAAGTGTAAGAAACAGCCCTGTGAGCACCGTGGTTGAAGGAGGAGTAGGAGGGGATTTGGCTAGGCCTTCTCCAGAGATGTCTTCCCGCTTCTCCCCAGTGCAGCACAGGACACTGGAGCTGGGAAGTGCTGGTGAGAGCCAGCACTGTCCTCATCCCTGCCAAATGATGGAGTGGGACTGAAGCCTCCTCCTTGCCTCATCCTTCACTCTGATACTGCCCGGGTGTGGGGGATTTAAGGCTGATGAGTTTTCCCTTCACCAGGAAGCAGGCTGGCACAGGCCAGCTCCATTGCTGGGGAGGGCAGTCCTACACTGACAACAGGGCAGGGGGACAAAACAGGAAACAAAAGAGGGTTATTTTTGCACAAAATGGATCTGTCAAGAAAAAAGGAAATCAGAGATCTTGATCCAAAGGATTGCCAAAGCAAGAAGGAAAGGCACTGTTATGTTTATAACTCTTTTAAAGCATCAGGCTGGGGACATATTACTGATGGGAAAAGCCTCATGGCTGCAGCATTAAACCTATTCTGAGAGGATTCTGTGAGACAAAGGGCAGCAGTGGCAGCTTATGCTAAGCTCTGCACTACTTCCACAGTTTTGACATTTTGGAAATACGAGCCTTTATTGCTTGCATGAAAGTGAGAATCTTTCATGCAGATTTGTTCCCTTTCCCTTCTGCAGGACAAGTAGGAAATGTAGTGTGTCCTTTGACCTCGCTCCTATTTACCTGAGTTTTACAATAAAAAACCCCAAGAATGTCTTTTCTCCCAACAAGCCCTAGTTGTGCAGTAGCTGCTGTGGGTGGCAATGGGTTAATGCCCATCAGCTCTGATGCCTCACACCTGAGAGGCAGAGGCCCAGCTGGCTGAAAGAGAGAGTAGGGAGCACCTGGGACTTTGTATTTTGGGGTGGGGTGGGCTGGCACCTGCTTCTTCGGGTGGAGTTAAGAGTGGGGATGTTTAGTTCCTTGGTGGAGACATCTGCAAACCTTAGCTCTTCTGAGGCTGAAGCTGAACTGCCTGTTTTTGGGAGGTGAAGTGCTTGCATTGTCTGGCTTTGGTTCCTTCCTATATTTCTTGTGACTGGAGGACTGTAAGTGTGGCTGGAGATAGACAAAAGCTCCTGCTGCTTTTTTATTTTCAAGTGTGCTTGAAAAATCTTTTTGGCAAAGACAGTAGACTTTTGCTGCGTCACTAAACAAAGTGTGAAAAAGTAGACAGGGTTTTCCTGGCAGTGTAGTTGTTCTTTTTTTCCCTTCCTGTAAGGTTAGGTGATATGTCAGAACCAGTCTGCAAGGCAAACATCTGCATGCTTTGGGAAAGAGTTTAGGGGCATGAATGCAAAATGGTGGTCTTCATCTTGTCTTTTAGTAAGTGCTCAGATAACTGTCTGATTGAGGCCAAAAACCATTAGCTTGGGCTAAATGAATTTACAGGATTAGGAACTGCTGTTTAGAACAGAACCAAGGGCAGTTGGGTGCCATATGGTGGCAACTCTACCTGGGTGTAACATCTCTAGGTCTGTTGTTTGAATGAAAGAAAGAGCTTCACAAGTGGCTGTGGGCTGTGTTTTAGCGGGTGCTTAAACATGAGCCTCCCTTTTTTTTGGTGGTTTATTCTTGACCTAAGCAGTTGGCTCTTGTGGAGAGGAAAATAGAGTGTGTGGAAAAATGAGTCAGCCAGCTTCCTGTGGGAGGGACTGCTGGAGGCACGATGCTTTGAATGCTGCAATAAATTAGCACTGGAGATAATTCAGAGGACAAAGTGTGCCTGGAGGACATGCCATGCTAAGTAGTGCACGAAGTGGCTCTTGCTCTCAGCGTGCAAATCCTGCTTTGCAGAAGAAGTGTGGGAGATGAGACAGCTCTGCACAGTATCTGTTGTGGGGCTCTGCAAAGAGAGCTGAACATGGGCTTGCTGGTAGCAGTTTGGCTCCTAGATGGTGAGAAGGAATGGGGTAATAACATGTAACACCAGCAGGCTCTTCTAGTTCTTTGGGGATGCTGCACATCACCTGGAGCGAAGCATTTGTTAACTATTTGCACATGGAAGCAGAAAGGCTGCAATAATCAAGTCTGGTGGAGCTGAAAGGAATCATCACAATAATTCACTGCAGCACAGCCTGGGGGTCTGTGACCTTCAGGTTAAAAGTCCATCATTCCCCTCATGCCTGTGTGAGATAGCGGTGCCTTAAGTTTTGTATTGGACTAGCAGAGGGAATGGTACAGTTTGAAAGCTGGATAGTTCTTGTTTTGCATCACTAAGTTCTGTGGTCTGCTCTCCTAGATAACTTCTAATGCTTAACTTCCACTAGTAAATTTCTTTCCCCCTCTGGAAAATGCTATTTCATCTTGATAGACCATTTTGGCCATTACTTTCTGTGTGGGTTTTTAATCCAGATTTGCTTGAGCCCAGTCTGACTTTTCTACATGAGCTAAAGGCTGAAAAATGTTTCTTCTAGCAAGTTTCTAATGAGCCAAAAGTGTGAGTCAGATGAGATGATAATAAAATACAAAATGTCTGACTAGTTTGGAAATAACTGAACTGGAAACATGAAGACTTAACCCGGTCATTAAAACCTTTTGAAAAATTAGGAAGGTTACAATGGTGGAGACAAAGAAAAGTAACATTCCCTCCTGCTCTGCTGTCTTTCTACGGTAGCCTGAAGTCAGGACAGCTAATCTCCATTCTTGAATTTATTTTTTTATGAAATCGTTTTAGTCTAACACTTTAAACCTGGAGGTGCTCTAACTCAAATGGTTGTGCCTGAAAGGAAGAGACAATAATTAAGCTTCTTGCAGTTTCTTGCTCTGGCTTTAAGCACTCTCTCCACTTTATTTCAAGGCAAATTAACTGAGTTCTATTAGGGATATCTAATATGTGATGGCAGACTAGCAGCTCTGTCCGCTCTTGAAATCTTTATGTCTACACCCTGTTAAGCTCGCAATATACTGTTTTAGGATTTATTGATCGTAGCATACAAGCCAAAAGTATTCCAGTATGTGCAGACCTGATGTTCAAACCTGCAGTTACAAACATGTCTGAGTCCATGAAAATAGTGGTGTCCATTCTCATATATGTGAAATGAGTGAGTGCCAAAAAAGATGGAACAAAATTCAAGGAGTTGGTTTAAAATATATTAACCTCTCCCAGGAAGCCTTCAGACAGGAAGAAAGAAAACATTTTCTCAAATGTATATTGAAATTTTATAGTAGATTGACCTGGAGATGTTTTATTAGCTTTTAAGTCCCTGCAAAGTTTGATTCCAAATAACTTCAATCAAGCTGTTTCTTAAAAATGGTGCTCATGTGTGTTTGTTCATTTCCTTTAAAACTTGATAAATTTATTTCAAAAGTCAGAGGAGGAAGAGCTGAGAAGTGCTTTTATGAAGCTTGGCTTGACTACAGCAAGATGTGGAAATGTTTTGTGCAGAAGGCTGATTTCTCATAGCCAATACAGTAGAACTTGTGGCTGCTTTCTGTGGAAAAATAAGGAAACCCAAACCCTATAGTGAATATTGGCCAGGATGAAAGCTACAGCTTCAAACTATTCCATAAAAGCTTCCTCTCCACTAAATGTTTTAACCACTGATAGGCGCAGTAAGTTCATAAATGGAAGGTGAATGCCATAAAAATGAGCAAGTCCATCACAGAGTTTTGGAAAAAACCCAAACCATGAAACTCATAAGGCAGCATGTCACATTCCAATGCTTAAATAAAAAGGTACAAATCTACATTCTTAAAGGATTGTTCTGGAGCTGTTAAGTAACACTTTTTACCTGAAAATGCTTCTTGGTCAGCTAGTGTTTGATCTGTCCTTCTAAACACAAAAGACCATGCTGAATACCTGCAGAAAAAAAGGCTTCTAGAGAGATACCATTTAACTTAGCAGTGCTTCTTCCCATACTTTGGCAGCCTCCAGCTAAATCTGAATTGTTCTCCCTCTTGGCAGCATGAAAAGATCTGTTTAGAGCATAAGGTCTTTGGAGCAGACTTTGAGCACAAGGCAGACCTTGCTCTTGGTGATTGCCGACAAAAGATAATTACAATGTGTTAGTAAAAACATCTGAGCACTTTGATCTGCTGCAGCCAAATCTATACTTTGTGCATTAAGATGGGTAATAAGTACAAGAACACTGTCTCCTTTCAACCCAGCTTTGCTTTGTTTCCACCCAGGTTGAGCCTGTGGATGCAGGTGCAGCAGATGATGGAACACGGCACGTTTACCTTCTGTGCAGTGCACAGATGTAAACACTGAAGGGATTAGGCCTTTAATTCCCAGATGCTCAGGGCAGGGCTTGCCCTTCAGAGCAGTCTGCACCTCCACAGCTGTATGTAGGGAAAAATATGCAATAGTAATTTCTAGTATGAGCCAGAGCCTAAATTCACAGCAGGTGTATTCAAAGCTGAAGATAAATTTTCCAAACAAGATCTGTAACCCAGATTTTGGGTTCTGCAAGTGGCTAGATCTTATGCGTGTGCCAGGCTGGCAGGTGAGGTACTCTTCTGGAAAGACTGCATGGCTGTAGCTGTGGCCAGTGTCGGGATGAGGGGAGGGTCTGGAAATATGGATCTCTCCTTGCAGCTTTGTCCTCCTACAATCTTGCTTTTAAAAAGCTCTTGCATGAATTTTATTTAAATAACAGCTTTTGGCAAACTCACTGGCATTTTGGTACTTTAAGTCCTACAAAAAGCTGTGCTTGGAAATAAAAAATAAAGCAAGTAGATGTGAAGAGGAAACGTAGCTGAAAAACGAGGTGGGTGCAGCACATGCCGTGGGATGGCCTATATATACTATACTCTGCCAAATCATACACATGCAGGGGAATCATTATCAGGGACTGGAAAGAGCCCCTCTCTGTATGAGTTTCAGGCTTTAGTGTATTTGAATATCACTAAAGGTAAAGTATGGATGGTCCTGTACAGGGAAAGACACCTGAGGCACAACCCCTCCATGTATTCAGCTATTTTTCTGATGGAAAAGATGCACAGTGTTATCGGAGGAAGAAAAACCTGCTGTAGCAACATCCCAGCAGCTGTTTTAGAGTAACTGCCTGGGAGAGAGTCCATTGAAAGTGTTACAAAAACTGTGCTTGGCTGTGGACAGCCAGTTTGGCACAAACATGTTAGACTTGCACCTGTAGCCAAGGTCAGGTGTCATTGAACTGAAAGCCCTTTCCACCCACTGTCTAAGATGCTGCTTAGAGGGATAAGAGTCACTCAGGCTGTGTTCTTTTGGCACAGAGGCTGTTGCTTTCTGACAGCTCATGCAGACACAACCAGCTCTCGGCAAGCCTGGACTGAGCTGGAGCAGATGCCAGGCAGGTCTGGAACTGACCTACAGCCCTGGCTTGGGGATGCCTGCACACCAGCACCTGTAAACACTGTACAAGGTCTTAGACTGGGAAACACTGCACAGACAGAATTAGCAGCCTGTCCTGTGTCTGATGCTGAGAAAAGGTCTCTTTTCTCTGGTGGTTGAAGGTTTCGCGGTTGAGGCTTTGGCTGGTAAGAGGCATGCTTCCCTCCTTCACTTAAGTTCCCCATTTCACCCTCAGTGATTTGTCTTGGAGGGGCAGAGCTTGTAAAGCCCTACAGCTGCCCTTTAGGGATAATACTGTTGCTTTTGGCTCCAGTGCTTTTAAGCAGAAGTCAGTACCAGTGACATGTACCCTGTGCATGTGCCTTTTGGCCCTACCTAGGGAACAGGAGACCAGCTGTAAAGTGCAACAGAAAAACACAACAAAAGCGGTGTGGCAATGGCTGTTCTTAGCTTCAAAGACTCCCTGACAAGCTACTGTTGGGAATGTGTTTCATTTTCAAAGCCCTGTTTGAGCGTGCTCATACTCTACCTGTGGCAACCTTTGTTGCTTTCCAGGTATGTTCTTTTATCACTTTATCTTCAGCAGAGAGGGCTGCCTCGCCTGAGTGTGTGGATTCTCCTGCACTTGATCATGGGCTGATCTATCCATTTCTTCTGCTATTACAGTCGAATTTTAAATTGGGATCTTCCCTAGCTTTGCTGCACATAAATGATTAACTTTCTCCTTCTCTTGCTGCCTGAAATCAAGAGTAATATGACCAGCAACAGAGGAGACTGTGGTATTCAGCTCTCAGCAGTTTTTATTACTCCTGCTGCTGTAGCTGAATTTCTCTGAGTGCACAAGCCAGTGGTAGCAGTACTAAATCACTGGAGTGCCTGCTGTGTGCTAGAGTGTCTAAAATGGTGCTGCTTAGAGCTTCTGCCAGTACATAGACATGTGAGTGAGTTATGAGGACTTTTATCCTATCTGTGCTAAAAATCACCTGCCTTAAGCCACTGATCCCTTTTCCCCCTCCTTGCAAGTCTTGCATGCAGTGAGGTGTGTGCTGGAGCTGGCAGATGGCTGGGGAGCACACAGGTCTACTCAGGTAAGCAAAAAAATCAGGTTGCATCACTGCTCACCAGCTTGTGCCAGGACTTGGGTTTTCTTCTGCCTGTCACTGCCCTGCCTACACTGGCTTCCCCATCACCCCTTGGCTTGTCTGTTTTGTGGCCTACCTCCTGGAACAATGATTTTTCCCCTCCTCTCTCAGCTCTCTCTAACTGATTAGTCTAAGAGATATCAGCCATGGCACGCTGTTGAATTCATTTTTAGACACAATGCTGTGGCAGAGATTTGTTTGCTTAATTACAGAAATACTATTATTTCTGCTGTAGTATGTCTGGATTTGGTTTTGTTCCTGAGGCTGGTGCTGATTTCAGCCTCCTCTCCTTGGCTCTGCTTAAAGATATTTTTTGTTGTTCTGTTGAATTAGAGCAGATATTCCCAGTCTGGAACATTATAAAGAACTGAGTGGACTGAAGAAGGAATTCTGGACAACACCATGTCACTTGTGCAGCACAGGTAGGCTTTTATCACTTAGATCTTCAACTCTTAACACTTGTATGTAATGCATGGCTGCTCAGCTACATGCACTGGCACTCTCTGCATCTCCTGCGTGGGGACAGGTCTCGTGTCATTGCCACACATGACAAAAGCTGGCTTTGGGTGCCCAGGATGCCACATGAGACAACCAACTCCTTTCTCAGCAAACTGTCCTAGGTTACAATGAAAAATGTAACCAAAAGCATGTATCCTGTTATCATCTTCACAAGCTGTTAAAGCAGGTGGGGCAGTGTTTGTTATCGCCTACCATGACTCATCCCTGATAACTCCCTCCGGGAGCTATCTCTGTTTAATGGGCAATCAAGGACCCATCGCATGACTCACAGAATTACCTCGGTCCATTGTGGGATGCTCCGCCCAGAGGGGAGGAGCCAAGCATTCCCACCTGGATATAATCTGGGGTTTGGAACAGCACAAACAGCCCTTACCTACTGGACTCCCAGAGGACAAGAGCTACCACTGGACCTTCAGGTGAAGACTAGACCCTTCTACTGCTACCACAAGCCTGATTAACAGGGTGTCAGGTTGTACCCTGACTCTGTCAGTGTTCTTGTACTATGGCATTTATTTTAATTTTCCTACTAAATTATAATTCTGACTTGCAATCTCCCACTGGTTTGTTTTCAAACTAGTACACAGACCTAGATATGGAGTAGAGACAAGCTTCATGCAAGTGGAGCATGTGTTGAAGCTCCTTGACTTGATGCTTTGGTCATGTCTGCCTGAGCAGTGGGGCATGAGGGTGCAACCCAGAGCTGCTTGCTCAGAGGCAGAAAGTCTCAGTGCAGTCAGACAGTATGTGCACACCAAGTGATGACCTGAACCGCAGATAGTTTTCAGAAATTAATAGGTTAAAGTGTAGCATACGTTTGTTAAACTCTTGCAGAGGTATGGAATTTCCCAGTGTGATCCCCACTGACAACAAGGAATGAAGACGATAAAGATATTAGAGCCAAGTTTTCAGCACAAACCTTCTCTCAAGTACTGATTCAAAATACAGCTTTACATGTCAAGCTGTGAAACACCAAGTATATCCATGTGTCAAATTTATTCATCTGGAGGACAAGACAAATGCTACCACTTAAAAAGCTCTCTATTGGTTTTCATCCTTATTCAGGTTTGCTGAAAGGGTCTAGGATTTAATATTGTTTATGGCAACAATTAAACATTACCAGGAAAGGAGAGTGGTTTTGCCAGGTCCCTTCACAGAGTCGGAATTTACACAAGGGTTATAAGGCTCATTGGGGCTAATCCCTGTTAGCATTATACATCATCTGACAGTTGCCAAGGAGACAAGGATAATCTTAGTGAAACAAGATATGTGAGAAGGGTATTTATGGACATTTGCCTAATGATGCTGGTGAAATGCACCAAGAAGTGATTATTTGAGTGCCTTTGAAGTACTACCTCTTCTGTGATGAATGTGGAGGACTGGTACACATGCAAAAAAATGTCCCTGTGAACTTAAAGAAGCAGCAGCTTGGCCTTGATTTTTTTTCCCCTTCATCCTGCAGTGGCCTCATCCAGTGCTGTGGGGAGGGGCAGACAAGGCTTTTGCAGTGCTGTGAATCCCCTGTCCAGCCACCTGCACTCTGTGGCATCAGCAGAGCATACATGAGGATAAACAGAGTAAAGAAGCCATTTCAGTCTGTGGTGCTGACAGAGGCTTAATGAAAATTGTCCACTCCGTGTGCTTGAAATACTCACAGGTGCCTCATGCAAAGGTCTTGGATGCCAAGTGGTGTGAGGGGAAGGAAGAGTGGAGTTGGTGCTGTTCGCGTACTTACGGGCATGGAGGGAGGTGTGTGTGCTTCACCCATGGCTTTACAGATAGCCGGCTCATTCTTCCATCCCTGTCCCCAGGATGAGCCCAGCTGCACCACAGGCACCTGGCTCTGGGTCCTTGTGTCACATTCACTGAGCTGTGGGCAGGGTTAGCACCACAGCCTATTTGGTATGTGGGGCTAGACAGGCATGTTGGTCAATTACGCCACTTTCCCTGACCTGGTGTGGCTTATAGCTCTGCTTAGAGAGATTAAAAGAAGCTGGAGAGTTAATATCTTCATTTGAACAAGTTCATACTTGGAAAGGCTTCTGCACCATCAGTTTCACACAGCAAAATATTTTCTTGGCAGGCCGTTCCCTGGCTATGAAGAGAGTCAGAGACTGTTGGAGGAGCCCATGTCTGGGACTAGGAGCACTAAAGTTGTGTGGTCTGGAGCTGTCCCACATTGGGCAAATCTTCCCTTCCTGTGGTGAGGTGAGGCAGTGACCTGCAATGAGGGGGAAAGCTGCCTGTCTCCTCTCTCCCCCAGTTTGCCCTTCTTAGTCTCTGATACTGTCTCTTGATGGATGATTAAGAAGGATGGGAAGACAGAAGGAATTTCCCAAGTTTTGAATGCCTGATGCAAATAACTCCTTTGAAAGGAGCGAGATGCTGACAGCCAGCCTGCAGCTGATGGGCTGTGTCTCGTGATGCCAGAGTTAATCTGGGTAAGCAAAGATTAACTGAGCTGCTGGACTGGATAATGCCTGGACTGGTTTATTGCAGCTTCTGCTGATAAAGCAGCCCAAGACCAGGAGACCCCTCCTTGTCTGCAGCTCTGCAGGGCGAGGGCCTGTGCCCATGGCAGCAGTGCCTCAGGCATAGAAAGGCTCCAGGAAGAGGTGGCGTTAATGAAATAATCAATTTCATAAGCGTTTGCCTGGAGCTCTTAAAGCTTTAAATATTTATTAGTTAGACTTCACTAAGAGTGGTCCCTTGTGCTAAGGTGGAGAGGGAAATGAAGGCTGAGCAGCACAATATTTAGGGAGAATTTGTGCACGAAGTGAAGTACAGCATCCAGTAAAGCCTAGGGAAATAAATCTCTCTGGAACAGAGGCAAACCGACAGGAATAATTTGAGTTGGCAAATCCCTGTGCAACTTCATAGCTGATCAGCAGATGTTATTTAGATGAATATCACACTGTTACATTCTACAAACGATCTCTTTTGAACAAACATGGTAATTCCAGGCTTTCTCATTTGGCTTCTCTAAACATAAATCTGTTGAAAAGTACAACTCCCACAAAATCTGAGTCTATTCAAGCATTTTGAATAATGCCCTGTTTACATTTGTTTTCACCTTTTCATTACTTTATGTCCATGTAGAGTGAAAATGCAAGTCAGTTCCAAAGCCTTTGAGATCACTTATTCCTTGTGAGCATCCCCTCAGGCTTCTCTGCTTCATTCTTTAGTATTCATAAATAGCAAGAAGACTTGATCTGATGTTAGTCAAACTCTTGCCTGCATAAAAGGGAAACCTCAGAAGGTCTCTTTCAGACTTAACTTTGCCTAGTTCTTCTTGTATCAGTGCAAAAATCAGCCAGACCTGCCTGACTGGTGGCTACTTGGCCATTTCCCAAAAGTTCCCTTTGATGGAGACCTTGTAGAATCTCTGGGCTATCTCCTCTACTCAGCCAAACTTACAGCTGTTTTTTTTAATATCAGTCTAATTCTTATCCTGCAATTTATATACATTGCCCTTTATTATAAGGGACATGGAGAATAAAGCTTATACTCAGTCAAGGAGTAATGTCTGACCACTAGCTTTACCCTGTCATGCTGTCAGTGTGGGACATGGATGACTAAGTTCCTATTCCACACCTTAAAAACAAACAAAAAGCCCCACCCCAATTCATCCCCATTCTGTAAGATCAAGAGAAAAGCTCAAACTCTTGTGTACTCTGCTTGAGCGGAGATTTTCCGTTCAGTGGGGTCTTGTTTATTGGTTTACACTGACAATTACTGCCTAGTCTGTCAGTGCTTCAGTTTCCTGGTGTTCCAGTAAAACCTGTGCCACATCACTTGCTAACCAAGTAGAGAAACAATGGAGAACTCTTTAGGTACTTCTCCAAAAGGTGCCCTTCTCTTGAAATTTGTGGGTGTTTTTGTCCTGAAACACTTCACCTGCAAAAGCAATTGGGACTATGGATCTCTTCTATAAGTATAGACCCTTCCCTCCAGCAAGTCTTAAGCTTTGTACCTGTCTAATGGTCCTGGTGTGAGTGACAAATCTGCTGGTCTATACCTGAATTGTAGAAGATTTCCATTTTCCTGGATCTGAGCTTGTAGACAGCCAAATACAATGGTGCTTTGTTCAACAAGTAACCAGGAACAGCTCAGGCTAAATAGATGCCAAATGGAACAGCTTTCTAAGAGCACCCCTGCCACTACAAAACTGTGCCAAGTCTGGAAGTGGATTCTGGAACAGACTGGAACAGACTACAAGGATGTAGAGAACAAAGCAATCACAAGGTTAAATTTCGTTATCTTGGTGCACTGAAGTGCAAAGGAACTGAGGGATTCAATTTAAAGGGCAAATTCAGTGAGCTTTAGTTACCCAAACATCTGTAGATCTTGCAGGTGTTCTGTGAAAGCTCTACATCTATGACACACCCGCATTACTGTGGTAATCTTGGTAGAGTCATAACCCATCTGAAACTATCCAAGCAGTTCTTCCTTTTAAAAATGTTCTTTCCATGCTTCAACATTAGAACCTTCCAGAGAAGAACAGTTAAGAGAGGGCAAGAACAGTTAATGGAATTGTTCCCAATACTTCTGACCTCAGCAGTCTCCCCTCAAACACTGACAGAGATCCCATCCATGATGGAAATCTGCTGCGGATCTTGGCATCTACAGAACTGAGCCTCTACAGAAGGATACCTACTGAGACTGTTAGACCAGCCTGTCTCTCCTCCAAATTAAATGCTCTCTTGGGCTGCTATGAGCAGCCTTTTACTCCAGTTGCTCTGACATGCAGGTCCCTTGACTTATGTCCTCATCTGTCAGCTGCTCCCTGTTGTACCTTTGCCTCTGGATGCTGTTGTATCCCTATCTGAGGTGGCATTTCCCATCCCTGTGGTGGTGCTGCCAAGTATGAGCCAGCTCTGTATTGCATTGTGGCCACTGGAAGTCAACAAGAGTGTCTTGCTGATCCTGTATCTGTGCTCAAAATAAACTGGGTTTTGCTAAATGCCATTCTAAACAAAATGCTGGTTAAGCTCTAGGCTGTTTTGCAAGAGGCCTCTGTTTTCATGGGTAATCAGAGCACCCAATTCAGCTGGCAAAACCCCCTCAGTGTAGAAGAGATTTCCCTCTTGAGCTATTGTCTACTAAATTGGGTTTAGAAAAAGCAAGCTTGCTTGAAAAAATAAGGAATTTAAAGACTTTCCTTATAAGGTGGGCAAACTTTATAACTCAGAATGGGTCTTTAGAGATCAAATGCTTTTAATTGGTTTTTTTCTTATGTAGATATTTGCAAAGCCTTCAATCATGTTTGGTTCTAGCTAGTAATGCAGTGGCTGGATACAAACACCTTCTGTGTCCTACTTTCGAGAATCTCCTGGAGGAAGTGTTTACAGCAAGTGTGAATAAGCAGAAATATTCTGAAAAAACTTCTTCTGCCCATGTGTTCCTACCTCTGAGCTACTGCATAATGAAACAATTCCAATAAACAACAACATGGACCTAAACAGAATAGCCACTCAAAATTTTTAGTGCAGTGCAAGAGGGGAGGAAACGACTCATTCAGAATTTTCTCTCCTTACTCTAGGACAAGTTTAGCTTCAGTTTTATGTTGGATTCTGGCTTTCAGATGTTCACTGCTTAGTGGTGCTGCTGATGTCTCAAGACAGAAGCCTTGCATGTGAACTTCTGAAACCTCTTCTAGGACCACTTGCTGGAGGAGAAAGCTGGGCTGTGAGCTGGGCTCAGCTGAAGTGCAGGGAAGAACAGTGTATGGCTGACTACCATGGGCTTTACACCTACCTGTATTTGTCCTAGAGAGTGCTGTGGACACTCATTCCTGCAGATGTGCTGCCCAGGGAAAGGGGGTGGCAGTGGGACACGAGGTGTGGCTCTGTGATGTCTCCCGGGGCAGCCTCTGCTGCTCCATCCATGCATTACGAGCCTCTGAGGGTGTGAGATGAGCCATGCACAGCCTGGAGGTTCAGTGGCTCGGGCAGACAATCATTTCTCTGGTGCCATGTCCCGAGCAGGACTCCCGGGTGCTGCTGTGTGCCAAGCCCCGGGCGGTGTCACCCTGCATGGGCTCACTGACTTGCTCACAAGGCGCTCTTTTCACTCAGAATATAAAATGTTTACCTGTCCCCCAGCAGGAGCTCGAGAGTTCATTGTGGATGGTACAGACAACAGGCTGCCTTGGGCTGGGACAGCTCCAGCACGATTTTGGGGGCGAAACTGCCGTGAGCAGAGGAAGAAAGGCAGGGAGGGGCCCGCGGACGATGCAGAGGCGACGCGGGAACACGTCCTGGCAACGAGCCGAGCCCACGGGGGTGGCAGACGGGCTGCAGCCACCGCCCGCCCGCCTCGGACGTCACAAGTGCGTCTCCCTGCGTGTCCCTGACTGTCGTGGCATTACAAGCAGAGAAATCAAACCCGGTTGCCACAGCAACATCACCAGCTGGGACGTGCCATGCTGTCATCCAGCAACCAGCGAGGGGAGCCCGGGGATGGAGGGGATGTTCCGCTGCCCCAGAGGAAGATGAGGGTCCCACCCAGCCCCTGGGACCCAGGGATGCCATCCTTTTGCCCAGGAGCAGCGATTTGTGTAGTTCCACTGCCTTAACAGTATTTTTTTTTTTTTTAACCTTAATAGTAGTTTAATCCTTCTCCTAGGGAGGGCTTTGCTATTCATTAGCCCCTGTTTTATTCCATGCACAGCTTTCATAGAAGCATGAAATGTTAAGGGATTGCAATGGACCTTACAGATCATCTAGTCCCAGCTCCCCCTGCGACAGGCAGAGAATCCTCCCACTAGACTTAGACAGGCTGTTCCAAGCCCCGTTCAACCTGGTTTTGAACATTGCAAGGGTTGGGACAGCCACAACTTCCCTGGGCAACCTGCTCCGGTGTCTTAGCACCCTCACAGGAGAGAACTTCTTTCTAATATGTAACCTGTATTTCCCTTCTTTTAATTTGTCCCCATTCCCCCTTGTCCTATCACTGCAGCCCATACTCTTTCTGCCCATTCCTTCTCAGTGCTCATCAGCACTTAAACCAAAAGACTCAAAGGTAAAAATCTTTCATGAAATGAATGTGTGCAAAACCCTTGGGCAAATTCTGTATGGGTGCCTCCACCTTATGTTTGCTGAAATTACTTCTTTGGCACTTCCTGCACTTACTCCTTTGTGTCTGGATGGCCCTATTCCTGTTGGGTCCCAAAGCTCTGTGTGTCCTAAAATGGGGTTAACGGGTGCTGCAGGCTTGGACTGACTCTCAGCAGAGGGTTGAGCCTTTCTCCTTATTCTCCTAGAGGGATGGTGGGTAAGTGCCACTCAGCAGTGACCTCAAGGTGTTTCTTCATTACCTTCTAGGGGATTGAATAATTTCATTGAAGGACTTTGCAGGTGAGAACACGCAGCTGCAGTCACATCCTATATTTACAGCTTTAGCATGGAAAGCCTCAGCACTCCAGGCCTGATGTGGCATGAAGCTGAATTATTAACAAGTGCTCTCTGCTAGAGGAGAAGCAACTGGAGAGAAAGAGCCTTTCTCATCAGTATTCCCCAGGTGATCAGTGGTCTGGCTATGTGGCGTGAGGATCTGCTGATGCTCTAGAGGGCTGGGGTGCTGGGGAATGAGGTTACTGGGAGGTTTGCTGGAATCAGTGTTTGGCTCTGTCTGGCGCTGGTGTCCGTTTCCTCTCACCTCAGCGTGTGTGACATGAGTGAGCCTTAAGCCAGGCACAAAACATTGCTCAAGGACTGTCTGCCTTTCCCCAAGGAATGAGCAGCCCCACCTAGGCTGCCATGATAAGCAGGTGCTTCAGCCCCTTCAACAGGAAGCAGTGCTGCCTTTTCTCCTGCAATCTCCCCCTTCCATTGAATTTAGACTGCTCAGTGGTGACGCAGGTGAAGATTTGCTATGTGCTTGAGGAGTTCAGTGTGGAGTTCCTTATAATAAGCTACTCACTGAACAGGTCCAGTAAACACTTTGAAGAGCAAAAACTGGAGAATTTTTATGAAAAATAATTCAGTGTAGTGGCTGATCTGCACCTTGAAATGCAGGGATAGTCAAAGCAACTCTTCTTTAGCCTAGGTCCACTCAGGATCTTTGTCTAGTTAAAACTAAACCCCCTGAAGCAGGACTTAAATTCAGCTTGACTTGCCTCTGTGCTAAGGATGGAGCTCTCAACAGACCCTGCTGGGCTATTGGAGACAACTTAATAAACAAGAAGCATAATGAGGCTTGCATTAAGCACCTGTATAGACAAAACAAGGAATTAAAGACATAATTCGTAGTGTAATTGCTGCAAATCCCTGGCATGGCAAAAACAGTGCATCTTGCCCAGCACACTTCTTCCAGTAACTTTATTTTTCAGTGAGTAATCTGAATTTCTTAAACCAGCATTGTTCCTATGCTGACAGACCCAGCAACCAACCATTCAGAAAAATCTCTTCAAATTAATAACTGGCAACAGACCTGCCTCTCTTGTGTATTCTTGACTATAAAAGGATGTATTTAAAATACAAGTAATTTGGAGAGGAGAATATAGTATGGTCAGCTTGTTCTTAAATAAAAACCTGTTTCTTTCAAATCAAAGCCAGGCAGTGCCTGCCAGCTCTCTAACATGCTGCATGTTAAAGCATGAAGTGTGAAACTTCAATTGAAATGTTACTGAAAAGAGGGTTTTGTGGTTAGTAAATAATACCTCCTTTGGAGAATTGTGGGCTGTCTGCTCCTGTTCTTGCTGTACCAGAGGGATTGACTGAAACACCTCATTCTTTGTAGCAGCATGCTGGCTCCGGATGCTGAGTGAATATAAGGAGTTGGTGATTGAGGGCCCCACTGAGAGATGCCACAGCAGCCCAGCTCTCCTCTCTAAACACAAGGAGCTGTTTCAGCAGTGCAAGATGACACTCTTCCCCCTGCCCCTGGAAAGAGATTTGCATTGCAAAAACTACCTGAGCCTGACATTGTGAAATCACTCTCCTGTGTTATGTGTACCATAAAAGAAGCCCAGCTGAACGGGAAAGGATGAGCCTCGCCCAAGCTACATGCAGCAAACTCCGGGAGCCAGAGCTGGGGAGCAGGAAATGTGTGGGAAAGCCATCTGGTGAAGGCACTCAGAAACAGCGTGAAAGTCTTTTTTCATTCACTTCCTGACAAAGTAGTAATATGTTGCCTCATTATAGGAAGACAACTGCTTGTTATTATTATTTGCATTAGTAACTCCTAGAAGCCCAAAGATGGGGACAGGACTCTTGCTGTGTTACCTGCTGTGGGCACATGTAAGAGGAGACCTTTCCCTACACACACTCCCCCATAAAAGGACAGAAAGCATAGGATTATGGTTTTTGTGGTTTTTTCTGTTTTCTTTTTCTTTTTTTATCCTAGTGAGGAACTGAAACAGATGGGAGAGACTGAAGGAGCTGGAAACAGAACATGTACTAATTCCCAAGCCTTTACTTTCTCAGCAGAACTGTTCTTTGACTCCTATACTTTATCTCTGAGCAGTTCTGGCGAGTGGTTTGTACCCTGGCAGACTGCTCATGAGGAGCTCTCGGTAAACTCTGCATTTAGCTTGGTGTGGACACACTGCTGAGAGCTCCTGCACCCTTTGCTGTGCTGAGGCAGGAGGAGGGAAATCA
This sequence comes from Oriolus oriolus, assembly GCA_013400235.1. Classification (NCBI taxonomy): domain Eukaryota; kingdom Metazoa; phylum Chordata; class Aves; order Passeriformes; family Corvidae; genus Oriolus; species Oriolus oriolus. The sequence goes on along the minus strand of VXBT01008772.1, from coordinate 13,162 downwards.
AAGCAATGTGCAGAAGGGATTTTAATCATCATGTAGCAAATTAAAAAATACTGTGGAGGTTTCAAACTTGCTCTTTGGCATTTCTGTCATGTCTTTCACTGTGTGCTCCCAGTCCAGCCAAACACATTTTCCCCATGGTTTAACGCTGTTCTAACCTCAGGCAGTATCTTTGTTCTGCTAAAAGCAGAGAACCAAAGGCTGTATTTCAAGAGGAGGCAAAGTTCCTTATAGCCTACTTACTATTATTAGATATTTTAAGTTCTCCTATATCACCACCTCATCAGAAGACCTCAAACCATTTTAAGGACCTTATTTCAGCCTCTTGGCGACAGAGGAAAGAGGCTAATTTTTAGAAACTGGAACAGACTTAAAATTCCTATCCTTGAGTTTTCCTTATCAGTCTTTGCTAGAACTGATGATGGATTTTTTTCAGTCCCATGCATTAATTGCAAGACAGAGCTTCCCAGGTCCCCTTGCTGTCCTTGTGTGGGTGTGTGTGCTTGGTTGGTTGGTATTCGTGCCAGGTTTAGACAAAGTGAGTATGTGCTTGCGTTGGCTTTTCACCTCTGGGGAAGGCAGGGTTAAAAACGTGTCCTAAAGCCTAATTAGTTGGTGAAAGAATGGCGGCAGCAGCAACAAGAAGGAGGAGGGGCAGGATGGAGATGGTGGCTGCTGCCCTGCTTTGAGGGAAAAGAGGCTGAAGCCCAGGGAATCCAGAAGAAACAAGCAGGACCATGTGAGGTGGCAGCTCCTGAGGCTGACTGTCATCCGACACACAGAGCCTAGCGCCAAGGGAATACCTTCTCCAGAAGAGAGATTATCAAGTCTTGTTAAATGGGGCCACGAGGTGTTAATTGCTAAAAACTGTAGCAATTCAACTTTTAAGAGCCAGTACCTACTAGCGTAGAATGACTCTACCAGAGACAAGCCTGTCTTTCTGTCCTGTGAGTGAAGCAGGATGGAGAGTGTTGCATGGGGCAGACTTGAGGCTCTTTCATCACCTTATCCCAGACTTCTCATAACCCTCTGCTCCCAAACAACCCACGGTGACACAAAATGCAGGTGCAAAATGCAGAACCAGGAACACAAGGAGGATACCAGCAACACCTTAAAGGTCACAGAAGCTGTAACAGCACCTCTTTGTAGGACTTTTCCTCTCCCAGTGCTCAGTTCATGACCCCAGGCAAGACTCCAGCCTATGGCAATATGGCTGTGGGCAAGCACATCCACGCAGCTCTATTTGTCCTTTTTATTAATTGGAAGCCTAAGTGGCAACAGGAGCCAGAACTACATGGGTGCAGGGTTTAGGCAGTGCCACTGCCTCAGGGATTACATGTGTAACCTCTTCAGAATAAGAGACCAGACACATGAAACTGCAAATGCACTATGGAGCAGCAAATATGGAATATTAAGTAGCCAGGAATCAAGTGCTAATATAATGCTGGGATTTTAAAAAGCCTCAGCTAAAGCCCTGAGAATGACAACAGATTGTTCCCCACTCTCTTTCAATTTGTCCAGGTTTTCCTGACTGTGGGAAGACTGTTTACACCCTTGCTATACCCATTGCTGTATTTGAGTTACTGGCAAGTTTTGGCCAGGTGACAAACTCAATGAGTACTGAATCATGCCTCGGCAACCATGAGCTCTGTCGCTATCAGAGCTTATCTGCATTGGAGAAAAACTGTCCTCCAAGCTGGGAGCAGGGCTGGGCTGGAATGGGAACGGCAGCACCAATACTCAGCTTTTTTGAATGTGGCAGTTCTGAAGTCGGTCAATGAAGAACATTTCTGGCACTAATAGGGAGCTAAGGGAACAAAACCCATACTTGGATACCACATGCTGGTAGACTTAACTTGGTGGTTCATCTGACAAGGCTTTGTGGAGTGGCTCTCTGAGCATCTGACTGTGAGAGGCTCCTGTAGCACAAGTGTCATGTGAGGATAATCCCATGTGGCTGAAAGCCCAAAACAAGCTGTCTGGTTTGCCTCTCCCACCTTCTAGTCTGTTCTTCCAGTTTATGCTTATGCTGGGACCATAACAAATCTTACCTTCCCTAGCCAATGACAGAAATCATACATACACAGAAAATTATTGAGAGTCACCAGAACTGATGGGAGCCAAGCTCTCAGCCCTGGATAAGAAACCTGATGCAACACAGGGCTTATGCAGTCTTGGGTGGAATCCCTCATTCAGGGTGTATATGGAACATGCTCTGTCCAGAGAAAAGGTGAAAGATCTCTAGGTCACTTGGGACACACTGCTTTAAAAACACAGATAAACTTAGCAACATACCTGAGCTAAGGAAGATGAGGTCTTTTTTTTTTTAAAGCCAGTTAAACAAATTGGACTGAGTGACTTCATTAATCCTTGACAAGAAAATCTACAGTGGAATGAGGAATGATTTCCTCAAATGTCAGTACAGAGTGTCATACCCAAGACTTGCTCTCCTCACCTCCAGAGGCACTTTGGACAACTGCATACACAGCTTGAGTGAAGACCTGTACATTCGGCCCACTTCAGAGTCTTCTGATCCTAGTGTGGTTGAGGTGTCCACCCTTCCATAGGCAAAATCCACGTGTCAGCCCCAGAGACTCAGCTCTCACAGAATCTAGTCTGAGAGATATTCTTACAGCATGAGATGGGCCTCTTCAGCATGAATCTGTGTGTGTGTTTTTGTTCTATGTTATTTTGGGAATAAGCAACTGATAACAAGCAAATGCTTTCGTCTGCTGGAGTAACTGTGTTCCCAAGCATTAAAATCATGGTTTGTAGTAACTGTCCAGTGGGGAGGAAAAAAATAAAGGTTCTTAGAACCTGTCTCAGAAGATGGGTTAACTTCTGGGGGAAGGAGGCAGAAACTGTTAAGTCTTTTGCTGTCAGAAAGAAACTCATGCTGCTAGTAATCAGTCAATTAGGCTGATTTGTAGCAGCCTCACTATAAATCCTCTTTCATTCAGAGGCAAGTTAAGCTCTTTGATGAAACATGCCATTCCAAGGAATTTCAGTAGGTTCTCACACATCCAACCATGGCAAAGTTATCTGTAGTGACACTCCATCTGAGAATGATATCGTATGTTCAATTCTAAAACATTACAGCCAGTGTATCGCAAAAAAGGGAGGCCTGCAAAAAGCCTTCCACCCCACTGTTGCAGATTAGCCTTTTTCTTGCATGCTACATTTGTTCAGCCTATTAGTAAATCAGAAACAGATTTTCTAAATCAGTTCTAGACACAAAAACAGCTGAAAGAGACAACTATGCAGTAAATGACCACTCAACCCAGAAACACAACTGTTTTGCCAAAGAAATGCATCACTCCTTAGAGGTGTCAAATCAATTTAAAGGCAGCATGTCTTATCGGGACACCTGTGTAACATGACCAGAGGCAGAACCATTTGTTTTCCTGGAAGTGGGAGCTTTCCCACTCGTTTGCCCCAGAGGTGCATGATAGCAGAGCTGTGACCCTGTCCCGTGCCTAGCTGTGCCACCCAGCTGACTCACCCTGCTGAGCTGGTCCAGGAGTCTTTGGTTCTGCTCGGAGAGTTCCTGGACAGCACGCGTCTTCTCCCGGTCGGCTTCACGCAGGTGGACCTGCTGCTTCTCCAGCTCATCCTGCAGCTGCTTCACGTCGCTCTCCAGTTCAGACACCCTTCCTTCCCACTCTCCCTCCTTGTTCTCAAATCGCCGCCGCAGTTCGTGTTTCTCTTGTTCCAGGTGCTAAATGATGGGGGAGAAGAGTTTAGGAAGGGAGGGAAAAAAGGTGAATGTCTCCTTTTCCTCATCGAGGCTAGGGCTAAACCTTGTGCAGGAAAGAGAATGGTGCTAGAGCATGACAATGCCATGGAGATGGCAATTACACATCAGGGCAGATCACTGGCACTAAAGCCATTTTCCATTTCCAGCAATTGGCCTGTCCTTGGCCTCTGGAGTTCAGCACATTGAATTTCTACTGAAATAACTGCCAAAAGAGTAAAGTAGGCTGTATGTCAATAGGCGGAATATATAGGTCAGACAGAGCAATTGATTTAGCAGACCCCAGCTTAACTCCAAAGCAGTATTTCAGTGGTCAGTGGCATAATTCTTTTAAAATTGCCTTTATAGTCAAAATACACAAACTGTACCCTTACTGTTGGTGAGGAATGTAGATGAGGCATCCTTGTTGTCATATGGGTCTCATGAACAACAGTTGAATCATCTATCCATTTGCTCCTTCTATTCCTGACCTAGTTAGTTGTCTGAGAGTTTTATAGTGCACAGTAACTCCATTGTTTGATGCAGTCTGCTCTGGAATGGCAATGGATGCAATGAACTGGTTGCTATAGACATTATGAACATGCATGTTCTGGGTTTGGGTTTCTTAGAAACCACTCTCAGTTCTGGAGACTCTGCTTTGCTTTGGATTGGCTGGAAAATGAGGGACAGCACAAATTTGGTGAAACTTTTGCATGTTTTACAGGCTCTGTTAAATGAGGACTTGACTGAAACAGAGCTGCAAATCAGGTCAAAGCAGATTTATGTTGTGCGCATTGGAAAGAATCCCTGCTCCAAAACTCTGAGCCTGAATTTCCCCTGGTGACTGAAGCCACACATTTACTTTCAGAACAGTCACAGACTGAGGACCTGGGCACGTCCCAGGATTAGCAGGGAAACCTGAAAAGCGGGACTCCTCTCTTCACTGGTTGTCCTCTGATCCCCAGAATAATCTCCTGCTACTCTCTGTCAGATTCCCCAGTCTTTTAGGAATGTGACTTAGAAAAGAACAGAAACCCACTGGGTCGAACACTGGCAGCACTTGCCTATTTCTCCCAGGTGAATTGTTCCCTGGTGAACAATTCCCATGGCACTTCTGATAGGAGGGAAAAATAAACCTGCTAGGCAGAAAAGAAAATTGCACTGCATTTATGTGAAGTGGCTTTTTATTGCTTGTTAGAACCACAGGCTGTGAGGGGGCTGTTTCCCCTGGGTGTCTATTGCTGATGACACACAGCCTCCCTGGCAGGGTCCTGTCACCTTCTGGAGCAGGTCTGAATGTCAAAACCCTCCAGTTTTTCTCCAGCCCTCTGGTCTGTGTATTGCTAATCTTCCACCTTTTTTGCTCTGCCATGCAGATGCCATGTTTTCTCTTTCTTCACCTGATCCCCAAATCCATTCCTATGCTCCTTCCAGCTCAGTGTAGCAGCATGTTGCTTGTGCCCTTCCAAATCTTTCTGCAAATTCCAGTGTTTCATGAAAAACCCTTAAATATGAGGAAAGGTTGATTTAAAACAGTGGCCCATAGCAGGGGATTTCCCCATGTTTCAGACACTAACAGAGTGAGAATCCTTGCAAATGAGAGATAAACAGTAATATAAATATTTTAATGCAATAGGTAGGCATGAGATCCCAGCACCTGGCCCATGACAACCATTGCAAAGAAATCTTGTTTGTAGTCCAAGTGTGGCTGGAGCAGCCACAATTTCACTTTTAGTGGCACACTGAAAATTCTCTTTTATAGCTCTGCCTCTTTCACTGCTAGGCAATGTTTAGAAAGATCCAGGGCCTTCTCTAAATGGAAAATGGAATTTCAGCCTGCTGAGGAGCAGCACTGCAGCTGAAGTGTCCCAGACACCCAAACATGATTTAGAAGCCACTGATAAGCCTTGTCAATCACTTAAAAAGCACTTTAGTCCTTCACAGGAAAAGAAAATCTCTGCTTCACATAGCCCAAATAAATGGCCATCACAAAGGCTGGAGTTAGGAGGAGGTGAAGAATATCAAGTTTATTCTGTTGTGACAGAGAAACCAGAACACAGCAGTGGGGCACGGAGAGGCTGTTGCAAAGAGGAAAATAACCCAAATTAGATGTGTTGACTGGTCCCTCCTGCCTCTGCCAGCAGCTGTCTCCCCTGGCCTGCCTTCACCCCAGCACCTGCAGGGCTACAGATCTGGAGAGGGGACTTCTGCACATAGTGCTGATAGGGCAAATTGCTGTCCTCAGTAGGGGAGTTTCTTGTTTCCTCAGTGTCTCTCCATTCATGAGCCGCTCATTGATTTTTACACAGAACTGCTTTCTAGAAGATGTTTTCTTCTGAAAACAGCTTCTCCTCAATTTAACTGAGCTGGGCTGGTCCTCATCTAAAGAGATGAAAGCAAGGGGGAGTTTCCCAGCTGATATAGAGCATTCATATTGTAAAACACTTGGACACAGCAGGCTCCTCTGTGTCAGAGGAACAGCAGTATTTAACTGTTTTAATTCCTTACAGAGGATAAAACTGTCTAATACCACATAGCAGAATTTATTAGAGAATTTCAATTTCATGGTTAGAAACAGATTTAAATTCAGGCTGTGAAGTGAAAGGTTTGCCAGAGTAGGTGTATGGCAGGAATGCTATACCTCAGCAACGAACCCACAAAACTAGAACATATTTAATCTTGAGGCAAAGCACCCAAGGAGCAGACCAGCACCTTGGCTGTTGTGAAATGGAGAGGCTTCACTGAGCTCTTGTAGCCAATTCTGAACTGTGAACTGGGAGAAAATATCTCCTTCTAAGTGCTACTTAAACATCATTATATCAGGCTGTCAACAAGGATCTCATCTGAGACTTTGCTTCTTGTCACCATCAGAACGTTCTCAGCATAGGGAAGGAGGGAACAGCTGTGTGTCCTTCCTCTCTGCTTCTCTGAAATCGAAAAGCTTATTGTGAAATTTTATTCACTTCAGTGGCAACAGGAGGAGGCCAAGATTTAATCTTCAGAGGCTAGGGTTATCAAGCTTGTGTTTTTTAGAAGATTAATGTTGAAGTTTGATTTTTCATGTGAAGCAGCACTGGGTTAAATTTGCCAAACCCAGTGGAAAAAACCTGACCCTTAAGTAGATAACGCTAACTCCTATCAGATGCGTAGCCTGGAAAATAGCAATCTCTTATTCCACTGGGAAGTTACGGTGATAGTAACGGGATGAAAATATGTAAATGGTTGTGTTTACAATCTCTTCATTTACCTTCTGAATGGGCCTGTGAGACCAGAGGTAAACATTTGTGGGATGTTATTTAAAGTACTATAAAGTCATAGTTTCTCCCCTCTCCTTTTCACCTCTACCTTTTGCAAACAGTGAGTGGTATTTGAGGTTCCTGAACTCCCTAAGAGGCAGCTCAGTGGGTACCTAAACTTGTGTGTTTTGCCTTTTAACAGTAGGAAAGGTTCTACTCCAATTCCTAAGGAAAACCATGTCAGCACAACGCCACACACGTCTGTTCTTGCTTAAAGATCAACCTGGAAACATTCAGTCTGGCAAATTTTAATACTCTGGGAAATTGTAATCTGATAAACAGAGTCACTAAGCAACACTTTGAGCAAATGTCACCTTCACTATTTTTCTATTAGAATAGCAAAGACAGAGAGATTCCCCTGCAAAGAGGAAGGGATCAGCTAGGGTAAAGTGACAAGTTTAATAAGAGAGAGGAATTTTTGTCAGGAGAACAAAGGGCAACAGTGATTTCACAAATCCTCTTGAACCTGAGAAATGTTAAGTCCTGAGGAAGGAATACAGGAATATGCAGGACTATGCAGAAAGGACCGGTCTAGGGCTGTGACTTGAAATGTGAATGTTAATCCAGCACTGTTCAAACTCTCTCCAGAAAGGTGAGAGAGGCTCGTCTCGGCCTTCTAAGCAGTATTACTTGCTGGAAGAAATACAATTTCAAGAGTACCTCTGAGGACGAGTGAATAATAGTGGCTCTCACAATTGTGCAAGTGAGTTGCTCCAAAAAAAGCTGCCTGCACAAGTCTTTTTAATAGCTCTATTTTATCTTTAAAAATCAATAAATAGCTCAATCCACCGAGTTCCTGGCAAACAGCTCTCTCCAGATACCTGTAGGCATTCTTCAGAGCAAACAGCTAACAGCGATGTATCATTAGGGCTTATCTCCTGCCATGCGTAAAGCCTTAGCTGCAACAGCTTAAGCATAAGGGTCACATATGCTCTGTAGCTCAATACCTGCTGTGCAAATTTAACTTCCGAGGTATTTCTGTGACGAGATGAGCCGCACACATCTCTCCCAGGTGGTCTTGGGGCAGAGCAGCCCCTCAGGAGCCGCTGGAGCGCTATGCTGCAGCCCGGCCCCGGCCCCACATGCCGGCTCTCGGGCGCGGGGAGCGGGGGAGAACGGCAGCTGTGCCTCCTCCAGGCCTCGCAGGCATTGCTCAGACCTTTCTTCCCCGTCACGGCCACAGCGAGTCCCGTGGGCTGCCCAGCAGGGCCCGCGCCCGCCGCCCGCCCCCGGCGCTCGCCGGGGAAGGGGCCGCGTTGCGCGGGGAGAACATGCGGGCCGGGACCGGGGCGGGGCGGGCGGAGCGCGGCGGGGCCTCACCTCCAGCTTGTCAGTGAGCTCCTTGTGCATCCTCTCGTACTGCCGGCTCATGTCCTGGTTGCGCTCCAGCAGCGCCTTGCCCAGCCGCGCCGCCAGCATCAGGTCCTTCTCCTTCTGCCGGATCAGCGAGAGCAGCTCGGGGTCGCGGGCGGCGGCGGCAGGCGGCGGCTCCGGCGGCTCCCCGGCGGCGGCCAGCAGCGCCAGCTCCTCCTCCAGGGCCAGCTCCAGGGCAGCGG
>VXBT01008771.1:7175-17616 GCA_013400235.1 Oriolus oriolus | reverse complement strand
AAATTGTTCCCTAAGGCTGTATCCTGTCACACCTAGGATTCTCCTAGAAAAGATCCAATTCCCCTGGGACCTCACAAGTCCAGTTGACACTAAACAAAGATTTAGCAGTAATGGACAGTCTTGTTGACAATATCAGTAGTAATACAGAGAAAACTGAACACCTGGGAATCAGAGCTGAAGTTTATTGCTGCCTGGGGAATTGTTTCTGCCTGGGGATTTCGAGGTACACTGCCTCTCCTTAGGGGATAGCTGGTAGACAGCACATTTCACAATAACTGCATTTACCTGTCTTCAAAATATTTAGGCTAGCTCTGCCCCCTAGTTCAGTTAAATTTACACCAAGCTGAGACCATCATGGTCCTGTCACTCCATTTTCTTGAACACAATGTACATTTTTATTACTGAGGCTCTATCTGAATCACTGGATGAACTGATCTGTTCTGACATATGTTTGCCAGCTAACCAAAGCACAAAGTCCCCTCTACAAATATCTTTATTAGGTCAAGCTATTGATAAAAAGCTTTGTTCAGAATGCATGACTTCTGATAAGCCTAGCTTTCTGGCCTGGTCTGAGAGAGTGAAGACTGTTTTTTTTCTTCAGCAAAACAAGAGGCAAGCATTCATATCTTCACTACTTCTCACTAGTCTTGTGCTCCTGAAAGCCACATTTTTCTTATTATCCAAAGGGGAGAAACCCCCAGTTGTTATGGTACTACAAAGTAACATTAAATATAACTGTTCCATAGAAGTTCAGACACTGATTTTTCCTGGAATGTCATTTAATAGAGGGAAAGAAGGAAAGAAATAGCAGAATTTATGCAAGAATGTAGATGTCAGTGACTGTGTGTCACTGTATGATGGAAGATTGGCAAAAATATACTCCAAATGGTCTCTTCTTCCCTTGATTGTGTTTCCAGTAATAATAAAATGATCCAGAACTCCCTTACAGATGATCTCATTGTCACTTTCTTTTACACAGGGTTATAAAATTAGCTTCAAGAGGAGAAAGTAATGGATGTTCTTATGGATGCGTGGAGTTGCTCATAAATTCTCTACTGAGATTCACGATTTAAAAAGTGTGACATACAAAGTAATGAATGATTGAAGGCGAGTAAGAAAGAGCTGGCAGTTCTGCAGTGCATCAAAATTTAAAGCCTAATGGGGTATCCTCCAGCAAGGATTCATGATAGCCATGCTGGATTCAAGGCTCTGTTGCTTAAGCTGACATTCTGCTCTGGCAGCAACCCTACTGCAATCTGTAACTCTTTGCTGAGAAATTGTTTTCCACTGAGTACTGGATCAGGCAGTACCATGTCAGTATTGCAGATAAGAGCGTGTACTGGCAATATATTTTACAGACCACTGCTCCCTTTCTTCTCAGACACTTTTTATGCACTGTGACAAAAAAAAACCCAAACAAAGAACAAACGAAACCCCCCCCCCCGCAAAACCCCCAACAAAAACAAACAAACGTACAAAATCCAAACAAAACAAACAAACAAAACCCCAACAACAACAAAAAAACAACCCCAACTTCACTAGAACAGTTCATGCTAATAATTGGTGTTGCACTCCCTGGTCTGCCTATTCATGTGGTGACTGTATGGTGCCGTGTATATTAAGCTACAGAATTAGGAATTTGACATGGGTACAAGTCAAATACAGCTCATATACAATACTCTTTGAAAGTTATATGTCCTCCTGTTACCTCCTGCTTGTTATCACAATGAAATAAAAGGGAGGAACAAAGGGCTCAGCAGCAGAGAACAACTCTGACAACCTCTTATTTGCAGCAAGAGTTGGTAAAGCACAATGAGGTGAATCCCCAGCACAATTGTTGCATATAGAATAGAAAATTATGTATTTGTATCTACTGGAAGGTAAGTTCATTTGACACTCTTACAAAGAAATAGTCTCACCACCACAGAGGAGTTTGGACAGACTGGTGTAATGTAGTTACACTCAGGTATGAGAATATCTATGAGCCTTACCCTCAGGTCCTACTTAAGGCTCTACCCTCGGTCTAACAAGCTCAAAAGCATTTTCGTCTCTGTCATATTGCTCATTTTCAGAACTTTCCATTGCAATCTATCACCAGAACACAATTTTTTCAGTCAAAACCACTGACTGAAATTTGCAGGTGGTTTCATCCTAATTGGAAGTTATCAAAGTGTCCCTGAAGATATCTAGAAGTCTTCTGACTGGGTGGAAGTAATATTTGGGTGTTTTCTTAGGCACCTGTACATTTCAGTAAAGGTGGGAAACGCTTCACTTGGATACATTTCTGTGCTGGAAAGAGTCTCAGCCTATTCAGAGTTCATAGCTCCAGTATGATTTTTCCCTAATGAACCAAGAGTGCAGGGAGGGGAGCAGATAAAGGGAGTTTTTTCCCCAGCGCAGCAGCTGGCATGCATCCCCTGTGGTGTAACCCGCACTGGGCCCCTAGCTAGACTAGAAAGATTGAGAGTGCTGAGATGAACTGCCTGTCAGCCACCCCACTCTGCCAGAAGACAGCAGGAGCTGGATGCCTCAGACAATCTGATCCCCTGTCTGCAAGACTTAGAGGGCAGGTTTCCAGTGAGAGAATTAACACTCAGCTAAGGTTTCAGGTGAGCAACACTGTTTCAGCAGCAGTTTTGGCTGCAAGAATCTCTGCAACTGCCCTTTAGAAAAAGACATGCAGGACCTCATCTCCTCATGGTTCTCTCAGGGTGTGCAGACCCACCTGCGGAGTTTCAGGGCTAGCACTTCTTGCTGCAGAGGTGAAAGATGCTGCTGCTTCCAGGGCAGAGAGGAAGGTCTCCATCACAGCTGCCAACAGGGCTGCTCGCTTATGGTAGCATAGCTCTTTCTGTCCTTTTGTATGATTGGAGTTATGAATCCAGTTGTTTCTTTTGGACCAGCAAATAAGGTGTAAAAACTTGTCAGCATACACTGTTGTGTTGTATTCATTTCATCCACTGTGCCCCCTGACAAAAAGGTCAGTGAAACATGGCATATGCCTTTTCTGGAAATCAAATACACAGAAGCTTTTTGTAGCAGAGGGAGAACAGACTGGAAGAGAAGAATGCTGCTTGACCAGCCTTGCATGGAGACCCTCCTTTCCCAGCTCATCTGTTCTCTGTATCTCCTGACAGTCATATATTCAAGATTCCCCATGTGTTTAACCTCAGCTTTCATACCAGCACCTTTCACTAATATTAAACAGCATGCAGTCAGACCTGAGTGCTGGTGAGATGACATTATTAGGGGTGCAGGGTACTGATGGGGTGCTACAGACCAGCACTTCTCTGAGTTACATTTCTGCCCTTCTGCCCCCACTACCAGAGCACTGCATGCAGCTCCACAGCTCCTGGTACAAGAAAGACACAGACCTGTTAGAGCAGCTCCAGAGCAGGGACACAGACATGACAGAAGTCTGAGACAGCTCTGCTATGAAAACAGGCTGAGATAGTGGGTTGTTCAGCCTGGAGAAGGGAACACTCTGGAAAGACATTAATGTGCCCTTTGAAAAAACTGAGGGGCATATAAGGAAGACAGAAAGTGTTGTACCAAGGTCTCTAGTGACAGGACAAGGGGTGATGGTTTTAATCTAAAAGAGGGTGCACTTAGCTTAGATATAAGTAAGAAATTCTTTACTGTGAGTTTGATGAGGCCCTGGCACAGGATGCTCAGAGCAGCTGTGGATGCCCAATCCCTGGAAGTGTAAGGCAAGGCTGAATGGGCTGCTAAGCAACCTGGTCTGGAAGAAGATATCCCTGCCCATGAAAGGGGGATTAGACTAGATGATCTTTGGAGGTCTCTTCCAACACAAATCATTCTATGACTCTATGGCAGGAATACATGAAAAAACCTAATGTATAAATTACATTCCTTGTGCCTTCACAGCAGTTTAATAAGTAAAAGTACATTTTAATTCTTAGAACTGTCTTTGCATCATACTAGGGTAAAGCATTCACTGCACTATTTATTTTCCATGCAAATCTGAAGGTGGTTTCATTCTATTGGTATTAATCCTTTTGGGAACACTAAGATCCTGTTGATTTCATCTCTGGCTGATTCTGATAAAACAGTAGAGAAAGAAGGTCTCTGTTATTTTAATTTCTTCCCATTAGAGTTATTTGAGATCTTCTTGAAATGATAAATTTGTCTCAATTTTAATACACATTATTCTGTGGTCAGTTGTTAAGGAGATTCAGATCTAACAGAGATACTCAAATCCCTTCCTAGAGAGAAAAGCTAAAGAGTAAAATATTTCACTTTTAAAAGTAAAGCCAGTTTGTGGTTAATTACTTGATGGTCTATAATAACACTACTGATTAGATCTTACTACTCAGGAGCACGTTTTTATCATTTTTGGTTTTAAGGATACTTAATTTTCCCCCATGAATAACTAGCTTTGTGAACCAGGAACGTGATCTTCATCTCTCTCAGGGAATGTTTTCAATTTCTCTGTGAACATTGAAAATAAAATGCTACCCCGTAACAATCTACAACAGTAAACATAATGACCCAGGAGAAACTGGGAGTGCTTATGATTCCATTTCTGAAAGCCAGTCAGGTCCAGCAGCCATCACTCAATCTTTTACTCTTGTTTTAATGTTTTACTCATGGTTCAGTGTTTCTTCCCTTTGCCAATTCCCCATTCCTTCCATAAATACTGTGCTGAAAGGCCAAACTTCTACTAATGCAGCAGAGACAAATCCATACAAACACAAAAAGACCTGTCACAACAGATTTCAAATAGCAATTAAAATAAAATCCTGTAAAAAGGCCATTATGTAATGACAAAATTCCACATTTTAGATGCAACCTTCATGCTCCCAAGTCAGAGTGAGATAAATCATCAGATTCTGTGTTGCAGTGTGATTTTGTCTCCCAATCTGATAGCAGATAGAGATTACTGTTCATCAAAGTACATTGTATAACAAGGCTGCCACTGAATTGGAATGAGGACAAGCTGCCATGCTTTATTAATGCTGCTGCTGAAACTAAAATAGAAGTATAAAAGCCAGATTCTACCCTGAGTGCTCAGTTTACCCTCGCAAGCAACACACTAGAAGGGTTGCTCAGCCTATGGGTTCAGTGGAGGAATATTTAAACTTCAGCTCATTCTTCTCCAGAGAATATTGCAGTGCAAGCACAAGGAGATAACAGGATGGGAAGGCCTATTTTGGCTTTCCCACAGACCATGGTGTCCCTGGGGGCTGCAGGTGGCTTTTGTGGCTGTTGGCCTTTAGGTAGTGATTTTCTTAGGCATGTATCTCATGTACCTTATTTAATATAACTAGGGGTGAGTCAGAATTTGGCTCGCAGGTGAGAATGCCACACATTCCAATTGCAGCATGTGACATCTGTGGCATTGCAGCACAGCCTGGAACTGTGGTTGTCACAGCCCTTGGCAGCCCTCAGACCGGGTACAGGCAGCTACAGTCCCTGTGTTCATATGTGTAAGATGAAAATCCAAACACGCTACAGGGACAGCTGCAGCTAAATAATTGGCAAAACTGTTTTCTGCTTTCAATTGCACTTGCACAGCACTTCCTCTCCCAGAATTTGTCAGGGTGTATCTGGAACCAGAACCTGACCCCAAGATTTGCTCTGTGGAAGTGTTGCAGGTCTCCACCTTAGAGCAGAAACAGACACGATCTCTGTTACTTGTTAGTTACAATCCAGTGGCATCCATACCAAGCACGGTTGTGCTAGTTCAGCTGGCAAAAGCAGGACATGTTGTGTTTTTACAGTTTGCACGACAGAGTTTACAACTGAGAACTGTTTTGTCAAGCTAAGCACAACAGAGGCATAGATGAGCAACTGTAAAAAGCTGACAAAAGTAAGAAATCAGCCTCCAAAAACTACTTTAAATACTTTGTGTTTATGCTTAAGATTGTCAGTAAAAATACACAGGTGGGCAAATCCTTGTCCCACTGAAATAAACTCCTAGTATGATAACAAAAAAGCACCCGCGACGTTTATCAAGGCAACTTTATCAATATTTACTTGATAAAGATGTACACCAGAGAAATTTTTGAGGCATCCAACACTCCTTTCTTCCTTCCATTAAGTCACTTAGCCTAGAAGCTGTTTTAGTGATTCTTTCTAGATAGGGTCTGGCAAGATGAAAGCAGCAGTAAGTGCATCAAGAAGAATAATAACAGCAAATGTACAACAGCATACCAGAAAACCTGTACAGCCAAACAAGATGCTACCTTGAAAATTCTTCGCAAATACTACAAAAATTGTCCACTCAGGCAAGGAACATGAAATAAAAATGATTCTGCACAAGTAGAAGTTATCACCTTTTTATAAACAGAAGTGTTAAAGCAGAGTGGTTGTTCATTTTGGTGGTTTCTTTTTAATTTTGTAAAGCTTTGAGGACATTGACTTTTTTTGGGAATTATGGCAGGGAACTGAAGAAAAATGAAAGTTCTACTGCTTTCCTGTAGACCTTTGCAATGTGTTTGATTTCCCTGATTTATAATAAGAAACTTTTAACAAGGTCTTGTGTTTCCTTTTAAAATATGCAAACTATTTGTCTTTTTGCATCTTTTCAGCAAATGTAATGCCCTCATTAAAGAGTGCAGTGATTGCAATTGCTGCCACCTTACTGTGCAATCAAATGTATAGTAGTGGTGGCTGTTATTACTCATGGAGAACAGCAGTTATTACAATTCACATTTCATGTCATATGAAACAAAAATATATTTATTAATTGATGTTAAACACAAATGCTCTCTAGCACTCCTTTATCAGTCCAGTTGAGAATTACGTGCTCCTAATATTCTGAAGCAAATGCTTCAATCCAGTTTGGATCCAGCATTTCAAGAGCAGACTGACATCAGGATCAGAGCACCATCAGCCACAGGCAGCTCTCCTGCACGTCTGGCAGCCTCATGGGACAAGTAGCTGACAGTAGACTTCGGACATCTGGACGTCATTTCTGTTTAGAAAAACAATAAACTTTCTGGAGCATCTCTCTGTATAACAGACATCATTCTTCTGGTACTTGAATTGTGCCTCTTCATCTGCACTTTTTGCCAAAGAGCATCCTGAATAGTTCAGTTTGCCTCAGAAAAGGAACTGATGCTAAGCATTAAACACAAAAATCATATTCAAGCAGTGAGTTGCATCCTTTGCTGAACACAGATGGTAATTTTCCTAGAGGCAATACTAACACTGAGATTAAATCCTCACTCATATACAATCTCTTCTACATTATATCAATTATTGGGATTCATCAGCAGTCTGGCCTCCTGATAGAGAATATTAAGCTCTTACAAGTAATGCTTCAGCTTAGGCACTTGATGTCTCAGGAAGATACTTTGTTCTCCCAAGAGCATTTAAACAAAGGAAACTCAAGGAGTTTAAGCAGGAGCCTAGCAACAGTACCCTCATATATGCAACTGCTCTCATTAAGCTTGTCTTTGGCTTAATTGCTAACCCAAATAACACTGGGTTTTAGACAGTTCAAGCATTTTCAAACAGCTACAACTAATTAATACGGCTGCATGAGAGTGACGTATCATGTGGACACTTCTAAGACTTCGGAAGAGCAATAAGAATATGAGATGTTCCTAAGACCAAACAATTACAATTATTAGTACAGTACCATAAACAGATGGTCGAAGTCCAACCCTCACTGATACCTAGGCTGGAATAGTGCTGATGAGGAATCAAAATAATGAGGATCTTCTGGGTAGGAAAGATTGATATAAAATAAATATTCAGCTGTGTGCTGGACATTTTGTCCAGAAGGATCCTGTAAGAGACAGGGTCAAAATCTTTACTGAAATCCAGAAAGAAGACATCAACTGTCTTCTCTTGATCAGCCAGGTGGGTTACCTTGTTATAAAAAAAGATAATGTTGGATAAGCAGGAATTTCCTCTCATGAAGCTGTTCTGGCAGTGACTGTGTTGTTTTCCAGGTGTTTTTTAATACCTCCCAGAATAATATTCTCCATAACTTTGCAAGGCACTGAAGTGAGACTGACAAGCCTGTATTTTCCAGGCTTCTCCTTCTTGTCCTTCTTGAAAATTGGGACATTGTTTGCCAGACCACAGTTCAGACTGTAGTTATACTTTTCAACTATAAAATACAATATTCAGGTGTTTTGCTTATGATTTCCTCATATTTATGGGATGAATGAACGTGCTACAAGAATATCCCTTTTTGGAATGATCAGATGCTTCAGTTTGAATCATGCTGAGCCAAGAAGATGGAAGGGCATAAAGTAACCCTGCTGATGGTGGGGTGGGATACTGGGATGCAATATATGAACACCACATAATCTGTGAGCATGAGTTTGGGATGGCTGCAAAACGGGCGGCGGACATATGATCACCTGATACTGTTCTTGTTAAAAACTGTCCCTTGCAGTCTTTGCTCTCCACCTACTCAGTGTGTTTCAGAAAGTGCAAACTGCGTCCCCTTGTCCTGTGCAGACAAAATAAGGATTCAGAGGTGGGAGCTACCTGTAGTGTTTCCACAGGAAGAGTATTTTCTCGTGGATTCAGTAACTCTCTGTCTAGAGAAGGTGGCACTGAGAATATGCTGAATATATGTATGCTGAACTGCCTTCTCAGTGAGAGATGCTCTCTTTCTGAGCAGCCCCACAACAAATCAGCCCCACAACACAGAAGCAGGGTGCTGGCACCACAAGCAGCTGTAAAACTCACCTCTGGCTTTTTCCCAACACCTGCTAGGAGACTGTTTGCCATCAGACCTTGTCCTTGAATGGATTCTGAACAGGTCTGGATTTCTCTTAGTGCCAGCTGGAATGTTGATGCCTGTCTTCCAGAAGAACATATCAACGTTAATTTGGAATAGCTTAGGGAGCACCTGCTTGTATCAGGCACAGGAAAAGGGGAAGGATGCCTGCTTAGATGCTCTTCCACTGTAAAATATGGATTACCAGTGTGAATGAAAAATGCTGAAAATGTGCATTCCTTTTACTGCACGAACGAAGTCTTGTGGCTCTCTTGGTTTACACAGGCTCAGTTGCCCCACTGTCTCTGGGGTAACTGTCCCTTTCCAAGGGGCCTCTCATGACAGGGAGGTGGACAGTGCTGGGGTGCTTTATTCTGTTTCCCCCAAGATCCAACCAGCAGATCTGAATCACAACTAAGGCTTTCCTCAGGTCCTTGCTAAGACCTGCTGACCTGGCTCAGTCTCAGACACATCACTCTTCTCCCTAGGAATTGTGAAATGGCTTTCCGCCCCTGAGAAATGCCTCTGCTCTGGAGTAGCCTGCAGGTGGTGGTGGCCCTGTGCTCAGTTCAATCAGAAATCAGTTTGACATTCTTTCATGCACATCTATAAACGTGTGTGTCCTGAGCGAGGGACACACTTTAACACCGTGTCCCAGGAAAGGCCTCCAGAACTAAAAATCCTCCTCTCAAGTGTGGTGACTTCTGAGATGCTTTTACTCTTTTACTCACTTCTTTTCTCTTGCCTCACTTCCTTTCACCCCACCTTCTGCACACCTGGCTGCTAAAACCAGACACACATAAGCACAGATATGTTTAATGCTGTCTAGACAAGCACCCTATTAGGCTGGGCTGGGGCAGCCGTTGCCATAGTGATGAACAAATATGGTTTTGTAGCTGAAAATGAGGTGGCAGGAGATTCATACTTTCTTCACAATATAGTGGCAATGTCAGAGTGAAATTGCAGCATGAGAAAACAACTCTGTGTTAACTATTAGCAGAAGAGTAATAAATAGGAAGTGATGTGCTGGTTAAGGACTACTCTTCTATTCACTATGAAAGTGAAAAATTGAGTTTTGAAATAACCTCAAAACTGCTCCTAAATGCAATGAAGGTCACTAAACATTCACAGTATTTCAGTTTTAGTTTGGTATAAAGCATAACTTTATATCTTACAGTGCTTTAACTTTACCATTTCAAGTACATGCTGAAGTTTTAGCTTAACAGGTGGAAGTTTTCAACTGTTAGAGGGGCCCAGAAAATTCTTTCTAGTTTTTGCAACATTTCTCACTGAAGCAGAGTTGCCAGGGAATTGCTGGGGCAGGCTCAAGGAGAAACCACGAGATTTTTCTCACTGCTACAAAGATTCAAGGGAAAAAACTTTCTCTTTTTCACTATATTGCATAATACAAAGTCAAAACCACCTCTCACTTCATTTACTGGGTTTAGTGGTATTAGGTCAAAGGTTGGACATGATGACCTCGGAGGTCTTTTCCAACCTTAATGGTTCTGTGATTCTGTGATTAAGGTTGGAAAAGGCCCTTAAGATCATGGGGTCCAACCATTAACCCAGCACTCCAAGTCCACTGTTAAACCATATCTCTAATTACCACATCTACATGTGTTCTTGAACACTTGCAGAAAGAGTGCTCACTTCCAGTCCCCTAGGACCTCTCTGGTTAGCCAGGACTGATGGAGAATTGTGGAAAGTGGCTTGGAATGAGCAGCTCCATCA
>VXBT01008769.1:46053-106079 GCA_013400235.1 Oriolus oriolus | reverse complement strand
GCAGAGTTTTTTGCACTGCAGCCTCCCCTATGGACTAAAGACCATTAAGTGTAGCTCAGCTCATCTTTCATTAATTCACTTCACTATGACAGTAATATTGCATCCCTCTTGCGTTGTGGGCTGCCAGGTACAGGGTCTGTGGATGTGCAGGCATTTTCTAACAGACCCATACCAACCAAACAACACCAAAGATGTGAACCTGTGAGAAAAAAAACCAGCAAGGTCAGCAGCAAAAAAGCTTCATCTGTGAAGTACCAAAGGAGATCTGGTATATTCTTCCAGACAAAGTATTCAGGTGGGCTGTGAAGAGGCTTCTTGGGCTTTGCAATGGAAGAAATAAGGGCAGAGCAGTTAGAGGAAGGAAACTCTGTAAAACCATACTCTCAATACTGGTGCACTCTGTTGGTTGATCCAAGCCTCTGTAAAATCAAAAGCCATGCAACGAGCTGCAGGTCAGACCCACATGGAGATGCTCACAAGACCCGAGCTTTGTGCCACCCAGTTGCTGTACCATGGGTCTGAGTATAACAGAGCAATACTGAGATTCAGAAGAGTTATCTTGGGCTTTGATGGTAGAAGGGAGAGACGGACTTTAAGTGCATTTAAACACACATACCCCCTTAATCCTTCTTCTTGGCTTTGATTTCTATTAATTAGTCTTTGAGGGTTTGAAATTACACACAACTGATCTGCAGGAGGCAGGTAGGCAATAAAAAGTTTATGGAACTAACTTCTGATTAAAGGTCTTGCATAATCCAGTTATTGAGACAGTGTGGAAAAATGGCAAGGAATAAATAAGGAAGTGGAAAGAATTAGAAAGATGTAATTTCATTTTTTTTTTCACGGTAGAGCTTAAAATGATAAAACCCAGAGACCTCAGGCATGAGGTAATTTTCCCCAGCACTCTACTTTCCAAAAATATCTTCTAGCTCTCTTCTTTTTCCACCTATTTAAAATGTCTGATGTCAGTGCCTTCAGTTATGTCAACAGCTGCCCTGCCTCCGTTTTGCTTCACTTTCCTACCTGTGACAGCAGATGCCATGGCTCTGCAAAAGCAGTCACAGGGCTGTGCCAAGACCTTCCCCGGGATGTGTGAGGGAGGGGATCAAGGAAAGAACTCCACAATAGTGCAGTCAGGCAGAAGAAAAAAAGCAGAAGGGAAACCCTGACCAAACCCAAAACTTGTACTTTCCATACATTCACATCTTCTGTGCTACAAATCATACAGTTTGTGGAATATTCTCAAAGACTATAAAGTCTAAAAGAAGAGTGTAGGTAACATAAATAAAAGGTTGATCCTGTTGGGGGACTGTGGGATAGGTTCTTCAGGGACTCTATTTCTCATTATGCACCTGTTACTCCAGTGTGTATATTTACATTTTATGGTCAAGTAGCAGTTCACTTTATTTATTAAATACTGTGCATTCACCAGCACCTCTCCCAAGATGTGTGTTATAGAACGTAAGTCCCACCTCAGAAAATACAGTGCTGAACTACAAACACTTGACGATCTCCAGAGTCTGAGACCTCAGAAAGAGACATCTGAACAGAAGCATAAATTATAACTTAGTATATGACAAAATAACCACAAGTGCTTCTCCTCTCAACATTCCGTTACCCAGTGTGTAACTACACTGACTTGCAATGCCCTAACTCTGAGTTAGGGTCTGACTGCAAGGACAAAATGACCTGGAAAAGTACCTTGGTGAACACATGGCTTTGACATCCTTTTCTAATAATGAGGCTACCTGATCAAGAGGGAAGGAGAGATTTTGAAGGAGTTGAATTTTCCATCAGTTTGGAGAAAGGTATAATAGGAATGAAAGCAAACTTAACAAATGACACAATGAGAGTAAATTGACCAATGACTGAGTTTCAGCACTGAGCAAGAGCCAAGAAATGCTGCATCTCTATCAATGAAAGATTTTTGTTTGAAGTGCCACCTCCTACTGTCCTAGCCCCTGACTGCACAAAAGTTGTGCTATGCTATTGTGTGACCAAAAATAACGACTGTCAGTGAACTGACTGAATTAACTGGTTTTGCAGAATGTTTCTTTCCAAATAAAATGCTGTGAAGCAAATGAAAAATATCGGACCTTTGGCAGGACTACTTGGAAATTTATACATATTGCAGCTATTGACAGTTCTTAATTTTATACTTAATAGATCTAAATAATTTACACCTTGATTCTCTCCTGTTGCAGATGACTTTGAAGACATCCTGTTGTAGCAGAAGAATTTCTCTCTAAGAAATTAACAATACCTAGTGTCTAATTCCCTACCAAAGGCCTGTATGAAACCTCTCAGCTCTTTCACAAGAAAGGTCTTCTTTATTTTTGCCACACTTAATAAAATAATAATCTTTAATTTATCAGTGGACAGGTCAAAGTCAAAGAATTACATAAAGTATTTCCTTGTTTGCTTTTAAAATGAACATATTGATCCATATTTTACCAAGGTGTGAGAATTAATGGGCAAAATCTTAATGGATATAAGACACTTAGCTACCCTGAGCATAGTTCTTTGCAAATAAAAAAGATTGTTCTGTAGCAAAGAGAAAACAGTGTAAAAATACATATATTGCAAAGTCATAATTATATGAAAGCAAGAAATGGCAGTCAGAAGTACTGTGATTTTAACTGGAATATCTGCTGATAGTTACTATACAAAAATGTAAATACCAAAATGGACCATAAAGCTCTTCTTGTTTTATCTCACTCAGTGACATGGTACTGAAAAACATCTTGCTGTAAAGACTGCAACAGGAGTAGTTTAGACTCAGTATAGGGTACCTCTTTGATCTAAAAGTTCCTTTTGTCAATGAGAATTTTATTGTAAAGAAATGTGCCTAATTTCCTAGGACATCATTCATTTTGCATTGAAAGTGTAAATACTGTTTCATCTCACTAACTGCAGAATATTGCTCTTGACAAAAACTCAATGCAGTCCCATTGAGGACAAAGGGACAATTACTGAAAAAAAGAAGGAAGGAATATATTAGTTGCCCACTCCAATAGGTGCATGTCCTTCTCTCACACATTCCCTAATTTGTGCGAAACAAGCCTAATGGTATCTCACTGATCTGCTTTTAGGTATTTCAGGAGCATTTAAGAAATGCTATTTTTTTCAGGATTTTTCCTCTGTTCTTTAATTTCAGTGTTTTTTCAGAGCTCCCCAACCACAAGCATCTGAGCATGGGGGGTCATGCATCACTCTTAGGATGTCTGACCTTTGGGAATAGGGTGTCTCAAACTGCACCTAAGCAACGTTATTCCAGTTTCACAAGTATGTGAGGCTCCCAGTCACTACTGATTGTAAAGGTAAAGATTGTGAAAACAGCACTTTTTTGAGTTCATCTTCTACTTCATTGCCTTATTCTGCTTAAAATGTGGGGTACCTTCAGTGGGGGGAGAATAGCACAAACTCATGCTCAGGGTTTCTGTTGTACCTTCACCTCAACAACACCATCCAGCCTCAGCCTACAAGGAATGTAACATTCGGATAAGGATGATCTGAAATGTTATGAGACCTTGAAGCCTGTGCTTTGCTGATTAACTGCAGTTTTCTCCATAAAAAGAAGAGTCTAGTTATATTATATGTTTTTTCTGCAGCATAAAATACCTATACACAGGCTAACCGAACAAGCACGATACAGCTCTAAAAGGTCAATTATTTACACATGAAAACCCATTTCCAGGTGATTTTATGCAAAATTGTATGCAACAAACTGACCTATAACCATTTAAACAACAGTTATTCTATTCTAAACCGAACTTCAACACATACAACGATCTGTAGTCCCATTAAGTCTGAGGCAAATCTGATTCAGCTAAAAGCATTAATGCTCCTCCCTCTGTAGCTGCCCAATGACAAGTCTCAAACCCATGCTATTTTCATCTAGCTTTCAATAAAATGCACCAGCCTAAAGTCTCCTACATGCTTTGTCCTGTGTTTTCTAGATATTAACTGACTTAACGCGTTGGCATTAACCAACCATATGAAGTTTGTACCAAAGACAAATGCTGGATTCTGCACCTGGGATGGGGCAACCCTGGATGCATGGACAGACTGGGGAATAAGACCCTGGAGAACAGTGCTGCAGAAAAGGACCCGGGGGTCCTGGTCAAGGGCAATTGAACATGAGTCAGCAGTGCCCTGGCAGCCAGGAGGGCCACCCGTGTCCTGGGGGTTATCAGGCACAGCATCGCCAGCCGGGCAAGGGGAGGGGATTGTCCCGCTCTGCTCTGCACAGGGGCAGAGTCCTGGGGGCAGTTTTGGGTGCCACAATATTAGTAGGACATAAGGCTACTAGCATCCAAATGAGGGCCACAAGGATGCTGAAGAGCCTTAAGGAGAAGCCTTACAAGGAACAGCTGAGGTTACTCAGTCTGGTCAGTCTGGAGAAGGGGAGACCTCACTGCAGTTACAACTTCCTCGTGAGGGAAAGACGAGGAGCAGGCACTGATCTCTTCTCTGTGGTGACCAGTGACAGGACCCAAGGAAATGGCCTGAAGTGTCAAGGGAGGTTTAGGTTGGTTGTTAGGAAAAGGATCTTCACACAGAGGGTAGTTGGGCAGTTGGGCAGAACAGGCTCCCCAGGGAAGTGGTCATAGCATCAAGTGGACAATGCTCCCAGGCACACGGTGTGATTCTTGGGAATGTCCCATGCAGGACAAGGAGGTGGAAGTTGGACTCAGTGATCCTTGTGGGTCCCTTCCAACTCAGAATATTCTGGGATTCTGTGAAGATGAACCCCATGGCAATATTTTCCCACTTACAGTTAAAGAAAGTTCTCTTTCCAGAAAGTCTTGAGCAATGGCATGTATACCATCTCTTGCGGTTCCGCTGCCACTCCAATCACTTAATCAGGCCGGAAGTGATCCCAAAACATTAATCTCACCTTTAAAATGCCATTAAATGAAATAGAAGCAGACTTTCCCTGTCTTCCATCCCTAAAATAAAAGCTTTTCAAGTCTGTTTAATGCAACCACCTCCCAAAGCCCCTGTCAGGGTTTCTAGCTTTGATATTTATCTGGGACTATCACAAAGTACATGTCCATGTTTAGAATTGCAGTGGTGTATAGCCACTTTAGGGACTGGAAACAATCCAAGAGGCTCAGATGGGATGCTGCTTTGTAGGAGATAAATTCATCTGATAAAGGTTTCTTCACAGTTGGAGATGGCCTGTTTCTGGTGTCTACACTAAATCGTGCATACCAACAGCAAGTGCATTTTGCAGATTGATGAGCTCCATCCTTACATGTGTCACGTACGGACACTGGCTTCACCACTGAAGTGTAATTGTTCTCTGATACATTCTCCCAAGTTCCCTGCACATCCAGCAGAAAACAGTCCCCATGAATGCAGCAATAATGCTGTAATTCACTACTAACAGTCGCAGGAGATACCTCAGGAATCTGGTAATGGACATGAGCAAAGGCAGTACAGACACAGTGAGCCTCAGTCAGAGTACACTTGGCTACACACTTAATATTGCTGGGAAGCCATGCAAAGTCATGAGATCACAGGATGATTTGCACTGGAAGACACATCAGGAGGCCATTATGTGTTCAGTGGATTTTGTCCTCATTTCAGTCAGTTTAACCAATCAAAACTCTTTAGTTCCAGGTGTCAGACTGTGTTGGGTGGGTTTAGCAGTTGAAAGGCTGAGCAGCACCAGTTACAGTCCAAACACCACTTATGTCTTTACTGCCTGAGGTAGGAGTGCTGTTACTCTTTTACATGGTGTGGATATGTTGGGTCAATGTCAATAAATGACAGTGACAACCAGCCACACAGTTGCCTTGCTGCACGACAGTCTTCTCAAATTGTGGGTTATTAAAATCGTAAGCTCACAGAAGAGCATCAGGGACCACTGTAATCTGAAGAAAAAAGCATCTGTACTGAGGTATTTCTAGGGCAGTTAGTAATATGATACTTATTGTCCCTCCTGCAAAGACATACACAGAATCTGGTGAGATCATCAAATCCAAACTGGATCTTCTAATAGGCATAACTTAAAGCTGGTGCAAACAAAAACCCACAATCCCAATCCTAACAACAATATTGAAATTTTCCAGATATTTGTGTGTGTATTTATGTGTGTGTGTGTGGGAAATAAATACACATAAAGTAAAAACTTTAAAAGTGGAACATTTCAGACACCTCTAAAGCTCTTGGGAGAAAAGACTTTTTACTTCAGTGGGTTGAATCTCCCAGGCTAGTCCCCGTCAGGAGCTCTCTACTGTGTAGGTAGTTGCTGTTCTCTTTTAAGAGCACCTCTGTTTATATGCAGACTTAACATCTAAACATTAACAGATTCTAGGCTGGAAATCTCTGTGCATCATCAAGTGTGAACATTAACACAAATAATTGAGAATCTACACAGCAGGCCAAAGGAGGTGAAGCCTCCGTGTGGGAAACATGACAAGAAGTGTCTCACGGGTTTGGATTTCTTTGTGTGCTACCCACATTGGGATTTCTCTGGTGAGAAGCAGAACAGAATAAATCACAGTTAAATGACAAATGTAGAGGTTGTCACAGTCTGGACGAAAAAACCCCCAATGAACAGAGCATTGTACATGCAGGTCTTTATTTACTGCTTCCCAGTGAAGACAGTGTTTCACTGTGTGCACTTCAGTGGGCCTACAAACATACACATGCTCTCCAACAGCTGAAGACAACACACAAAAAAGCTGAAGAGCCACAGGTTAGACTTGTGTAAGAAGCCAGAGAAAAAATTTCTAGATCAATAAGCTCCATGCAGGCACACACTGGGAAATGGCCTATTGAGCATTATTCTGTGTGAACAAAAGAATCAGTTTGCCTTCCATTACACTATATACATTGAGTCAGTGCTGCTAATTTAAGATGTTAATTGAAAATAGCTAATCTGTGTTTAATTCACAACCTGCTGCAGTCCATATTAGCTTTCCAATATAGATGTATATTCAGGCAACTCCAACAAAAGCCAGCATATTCTGGAGTGGGTATTTCCAAACATTCAGAGGCATCTGTGCAGTGAAGCCAGCTGAGAGCTCAATGATCTTCAAAATAGACACAAACAATACAGTCAATTTAGGGATGATCCAAAACTACTGAGTTGCCTGTGGCTGTCTGAAAACCACTGGCTGCCAAAGAAATCAACCTAAAATTGCAACACTTATGATTTTATGATTATATCTCAAATGCTGGCAGAACTGTGATCCTTGGGCAGAGTTCCTCGATGAGAAGCAAGATTAATCTTCAGCCGATATCATTTTAGCCATGGAAAAAACAACCTGAAATATGCCTTGCAAAACTACCTAAAGTCAGCCCAGTAATTACTGGCTCAGATTATTTATAAATAGCCAGCAGTTGACCTTTTGGAAATACTGCTAGAATAGGTACTGCATGATAAATTGCATTTTTTTTCTTTGATGTTGACAAAAATTTATGTCCTTAAAGGTAATTATCATCTGGGAATAACTGCTATTACAACAACTGTATGATAAACAGCAAATGATTGTCTATGCTAGGAATGCTACACAGCTATGTATGGGTCTGCAAAACACAGATAACTGACAAGCATTAACCATTTTTAACGAGGAGAATATGCAATACAACGTAATTGCTGACATCAGCTATCTGAATTTGCAGAAGTAGTTCAAAAGGCTCCAAATCTCATTTCTTTGGATGAAAGATATGTTTATGTTAAAAAATTTCATTTGATTCTGCTGTTGACTGCTGTTGATGGTGGTCTACTGTTGAAAGCAAATGGGATTTTGTTAAACTTACCAACTTAACGGGAAACTCAAATGTTTGTGACCATATGGAACACTGAGGTCAGCACTGGCTACTCCCACGACTTTACTGGGATCCGTATGTTTCTGGGTTTTTTTTATTTTTTATTTTTTATATATATTGTTGCATTTTCTGCAGCCATACAATTCCATGAGGCTGACAACACTTTTTAAAAAAAAAATTTTGATTTTTATTTTATTTAGCAGTAAATATCCAGCTTTTGCTGCTGTGGAGACACTCTTGCAAACAGGAGCCCATAAAAGTACACTGACCAAGAAGTGAATACAAAAGGACCCAGACTAAAACCTGGGGGCTTTTCTAGTTCTTTAAAGATGTTATTTATATTTTTAAAACCCATCCCCAAATCAGATAAACAGTTCCGTGATTTTGTGTCATAAACTGTAAATGCTGGAAGGCTGCAAAATGGAGGAATACAGAGGGAATTGCTCCTCTCATATCAAAACATGTGAACTTCTAAGTAGGCCTGAAAAAAAAAGCCTGCCAAACCAGGAGACAGGGTGGGATTTTACAGAACAGAGCTGTCACTGAAAATAGCCTTCCAAGGATGGGATGTATCATACACTCCAGGACTTGTCCATTTGGGAACTTTTTCTAGCACAGCTATTCTGCACTAGCTCTGCTATTCACTAATGTATTGGAATCAAAGGTGAGTTAACCAGACTAAAAATAGTCTGAATAAAGAATCAATTATTTTTTAATTGCAAGGAAATAAAATGTTTTAAATTCAAAGCCTATTTTAGTCCTGCCTTCTCCATCTTCTTTCCTTTCACCAAGCAAACTAGGTCTGAGAAACCAAAAGCATAGCTGCAGGGCATGCCTCCTGAGCTTTCCCTTGGGAAAAAGAGAAACACAAAAAACACTGCAGCACTGACAGCTGCAGCAGATTTGCTATGCTAAAAAAAGTAACCAAAAACCAAAACAACAAAAAAACCCCCTACCACTCCCCCCCAGAAAAACCAAAACAAAACAAAAAACCCAAACCAAAACACAAAAGCAAAAACCTGTGACAAATGGGTAGGGAGTATTTCCACAGAACGACATGCTAAGTTGCCCAGTACAATCTTTTCGATGCCATTTAAGTTCTTGAAGGTGATGCCCGGTTAAGTGTGTAACACAGTGCGTTAGAGTGTGTAATAGCACTTCAAACTCAATATGCTTCTAGGCTGCATAGAGTGCTCTGAAACAGTAGTCAGGGAGAAGTCCCAGGCTGTGGCAGCTGCTGAATGAAGAAACTGCCTCGTTAGTACATATAGCAGAGTGGGGAATATATTAAAAGTGGTTTCCAAATGTTGGAGAATACATTAAAATTTGTTTTCAGATAAAAATATTAGCTGATTTTATGGCTTTTAAAAACAATCTGCTATGAAGTGATTTGACAATAGTTCAGTAATGTTGTACAGCCAGAGTACAATGTCAGCTGCTGTTCACTGTAGACTTGAGCAGGCATCTTGGAGCCCAAGTTTGGAAGAACTGGTGGGCCAACCAGGAAAAGTCCAAAGCCAAATAACAAAAGCTACTTGAGGTCAGACATAAAAATAAGACTGATTGCAAATGAAATTACATTCTTTAGAATGGAAAAGACATGAAAAGATACTGCAGTTTCCAAGACCTTGTAGTGAAGAGGAATGGAGCACTCTGTCTCTGCACCTGTAGCAGATGGGACATGCAGTTGCAGCCCTAAGAAGCAGAAACGTCAGACAATGCAAGGGTTTCTTGGGGGCACCATAGGAAGGCAGCCCCACCATTACAGGTCTTTCAAATGAGTTAGAAGTGACCTTCGGATAAAAAGATAAATGACTTTTCAAACTTTCAGCACCCTGTCTGTGTATATTTGACATGTACCATGGCCAAGCAACAGCAGAACTCCTGCTCTCCCACCAGCTACACCAAACCACTCAGTTTTACAGCACGTTCTCTGTACTACCTCCGATGCCAAGAAGATAAATAAAAGGAGACTAAGCTGCTGCCAAAATGCAGCAAACTGATGACATTTGACGGAGTGGGGTGATGAGGATCCATTCTCCTTTTACCTTAATGCTTGAAGAGGCAGCATTTGATGCAGAGCCAGGGTGTGCAAGAAACACAAACTGTCCTGTGGCATGGCCTCAGGAAAGACCAATGCCCAGCCTTCTGCTCTCAGGGCTCAACAGGTTTCACAGTTCCCATTGCCCTGCCTGTTTTCCTGGGTAAGCTCCTCCACCCTCATTTGGTGACTATGTGTACTTTTCCCTCAGGCTTTCTCCCCTGCATTACACAGCTAGTGAGCTAGAAAACACAATCACAGACCAGCTGCTTGTCTTTTATTGCACAGGACTGTCACTCACTTCCACAAGCAAAGAAACAAAATGGATTTCTGCTTCCTGCCAACTACTCACTACTCTGCTCTGCAGTGCGTAGGTGCATGCCCCCTCTCTCCCAAAATCCTCAGCTTCAGTGGCATTACCCTTCCATGTTCATGTTGGTAACATCAGCACCTCCACATTTCCTCCGCCTACTTGGCACATCTAAGAGCTGCCTAGAAAAGGTCAATACCATTCTAACTGCACGCCCTCTCTTTTCAAGAGAATGACATGAGCAAATATTTCATAATCCAGGCCTGAATTACTTTACAAATAATTACACCTACCTCTGATAATTCACTTGGGTCAGTGCACTGAAATTTCTGCACAGTTAACAACTGCATTACTTTAAAGAACTCATTATAGAACCCATTTAAGATGCTGCCAAGAAGCAGAAAGGAAGAAATTTTCTCAAGATGAAACATGCATGGATTTCGTTCCCATCATGCACCATTGGGAAGTCCCTGAGCAGCAGTTGGGGCTTGCAGGCTGCTCCTTGCAGACAGCAGATTTTACATCACTAACCATTGTTATTTCCTAATCTGCTGCCCCTCTACCACCTTCATCTTGTGGCTAATCTCCACAGGCAGAAAGGATAAAGATGCAATCTGTAATTTTTTTCCATGTGACCAACATACTTAAATCATCCCCAAGCCTTTCAAAACTAGCTTCACTTTGTTTCTCTAAGTCAGCAGTTTGCCAATGCTATAAAAGTTTGAAATAGCTATATTTGGCACCAAAGTCCACTGTTGCAAATGGAACTAAATGTTAGTCACCATGAATGAGGTAAGGAGTTAGTGCATTCCATTTCTATAGAACAGATATAATGCGGTGGGATGGAGAGGTAAAATGGTTTTTACACAGTGCAAAGAAGCAACAAAACATAGACCTGAGCACAGAGACATGGACAAAACTTCCAGAGATTAAACCCCCAGGAGGGATGTCCTACAGCCTACTTAATTCCCTCCTCTTAATAAAAAGATGTGAGAAAAACAGGCACTACAAAGCCACTATCTTGGAAGATCCCAGGGCAACTAATATGAAGAAAACAGCATGAAGTCAGATGCATGCATGTATTTACATGCAGATACAGATCTTTCATAAGAAAGATTCTCAAAAATTGCTTTTGTCACTTCTTATAACATTCTTATTAAAATGTAAAAACAAGCCACAGCAATGGCTCACAAGAAAAGGTGATGGGGACTGCTGTACATTACTAAGGCATTATCAACCTAACAGAATACCCAACAGGTCAGGTTAAAGTTTTATGTATACATCCATACGTACATACACACACACACACATTATAAAGGTACTCATTCCCACCATGTGTTGGACACTTTCCTAACTGCCCAGGCCCATAAGTCTACTCCAGGCCATATAATTAATTCAAGGACATCTGGAGGCAAGAGGGATCTGAAAAAGATGACATGATTTGCTCCTGGGGACTCTTTTGTTTTCGGACCTGTATAGGTGTTACAGACTTCATAAGGAGAGAAAATGTATGAGACAAGGCTAAACTCCAGAGATGACTTCCCCTATGCTTTGTCTTTCCCAGTGTATCTTAGATGAAAAGGACACATGAAGAAACTGAAATACAAATGAAGAACCAATCAAGAGAAGACAGTGGTCTTTAGACACCTGGAGCCTATTCTAGAACTCTAATTCTTTCACACCAGACTCTAGGACCACTGCATTTTGCCTTGAGATACTCCATGACTCAGATGTTGAAAGACAAACAATTGACAAAAGGCAAGAAAAGGGAGGGGAAAACGTCAAGCTGAGAGTCTCTAGCTAAGGGAGCCTTGATTTCAGCACAACACACTTCAACACACTTTTCCATCTTTACCACTGGCACCTGGGTGATTCCAGAGAAACGAGCAAGCTTTGGCCCCTCCTCACCCTTTAGCTAAGGAAGGTGCTACAAAAGTTTCACTCATCTTCATGTCCTCTATTTTTTCACAAACCAGAATTACTCATCTAAGCACTCCTAATGCTGCATCTCACTCCAGAGATTAAACAGGAATAACAGGGAGAAAGAACATAAAGCAACACCTTGAAAACTTGGCAGAAAATAAAGGATTCTTGTGCTCAGTTATCTGCAACAGGTTGTTAGCTACTGCTTTCTTCAACTTCAGTCCCACTCACTGTAAGAGTGAGTTATTCACACCTCTGGAAATAATGTTAATGATGCTTTGACAACTGACTATAAGGTACCTGGAAGAAAATGGCATTAATGAGAACAACACAAAACGCCTTGCCTCAGGTCTTAGAAGCATAAGGAAGTTGCAGGAGATGCTGCTGCAGGGTTTGCCAAAGCTGCCCAAAAACATATTCCCATGCTGTCACCTACCCTACGTACCAGAGCAAGGGTTGGGTACAAGGAGCCCAGACTACCCACCACATCACCGATGTACCTGCTTGCCCACTTTCTCCATTTCTGTGTCATTGAAACATTGCCTTTTGAAAGCTACCCCACTTTAACACAGGATTAAGACATCCTCATGGGAATTTCTACACCTGGCTTTTCATCCAAGGTCAGTTGTGCCTGATCCTATATAAAACTTGGTCTGACAGGAGCATTCTGTCACAGCTTCAGGGGATTATCTGCTTGTGTTTTTGCTAGATACCAGGGCTGGTAGAAGTGCCAGGTATCACCTGGCTGCAGTCTCTGACCTGGCACTGTTGGCACCACGCTGGCATCCAGTCAACCATCAGAAACAAAACTGAGTTCACATGCACAGAAGGGCAGGGCTTTGTGTTCCCTCCTGAAAAGAATGTGCTACTTGCATAGTGCTTTCTGCTTTTCTAATTATTTCACCACCAGGACGTGAGCTACACTTCACTGGCCTGTGCCCTTCACAGTAGCACTGGAGCAGTTCTGACAAGGCCAGAGTTTTGGCACCTGACTAACGTCAGATGGGATTGGCTACGGATTCAGTCTCTCTACCCAGTTAAATAATATTTTTTTCCAGTTACATTCTCCTCCAGCTGGCCCTCTATGAGCTGTAGCCTATGTCACATTCCTATGCCTTCACAAGCAAGCATGGCACCACATGCTGGAAAAGACCATAATAGCAGAAGGTGATTAACAGGCACTTAATCACTGTGCATCTGTGTATCTGGTTTTCGGACAGTATGCCAAAAGATAAAACTGTATAGAAAAACCTACATTAATAACTTTCCTCTGTATCAAATGTTTTCTATGCTTATAGGAAGCAAAGCAGGACCTTAAGAAAAGTAATTATTGTTCTTCAGTGTTTTGCTGATCTGGGAAAGGCAGGACCAACACATACGGACTACTGAAAACAGGTTTGATGCTTCCACTTGTTCCTTTATGTCTGGTGAGAAGTCCTCCCCAACCACGTATCTCAGAAGAGCTGAGGACTTTTCCAGAGATGATGGGTGAAACAACAAGAAGCTGCAACAGCTGTGGCAAGACCTGCAGCGAGTCCATTCATCATAAGATGAATTATGAGAGGACGCCCCATAGCACTCTCACTATATTGTTGTCATGACTAGGTACAGGTTGCCATCAGCTTTGTATCAGCTCAGTGCTGAATGCTTCTTCTTCTGCCTATAAAGAAATGCTTGTTGTGATGCTTATTGCTGCTAAACATTTGCCTTGCTCTGGAAATCTCTGCACAGTCATCAGTCTACTATCTGATGCATCAGTACCCACTACAGTAAAAATAGAAAAACAAAAAAACCACTTTAAACACTATACAACAAAAACCCCCATAATGCCAAACATCACTGTATATCATCATCATCATAATGAAATGTGATTTTTTAATTTTTTTTTTACATGCGTGCTGATATTAAACATTGAAGAACATATTTGGGGAACTGCTGTGCTTCTGTCAGTAGTGACAGCTATGATTGCATTTTATGTAAGAAGACTAGTAAACATTCCCATAGTCATAGAAAAAGAGAAGTTGAAAAACAAACGTGAGAGTTAGAGCAGCCAGAAGATGACTTAAAAGCTGTTACTTTACCCATTTTTCATGTATTTTCATGTATTTTTGAAGAGCAAGTATGTTGGTATTGCTGCTCCTTTAAGCCTGCAGAAGCACTGCTAGCGAAGGGGAAACAGAAATAGTTTCTTCATTAATTGTAAGACAGTTCTCATTCTGTCAGCACCTCTTTCTCAATGAAACTGTGGAGGTGATGAGTCCTTTGAAAATCTCT
This sequence comes from Oriolus oriolus, assembly GCA_013400235.1. Classification (NCBI taxonomy): domain Eukaryota; kingdom Metazoa; phylum Chordata; class Aves; order Passeriformes; family Corvidae; genus Oriolus; species Oriolus oriolus. The sequence continues at coordinate 91,746 of VXBT01008769.1, read as the reverse complement.
TCCCCCAAAGCAGAAGGGTGGAATCAGGATCCCTGCTGTATTAATGTTTAAAATGGATGCAATTTAGTCACACTGGGGTGATGTTGGAACAGGAATACATTTTCCCCATACTGTCAAACTTATTACTGTATTACTATTTGGATTTGCTTTCATATATTATATCTAATTCTTTCACAGGCACAAGTACTTGCAAATGCATTCAGATGCAACACCCTTTATAAGCACAAGATTGTGTACTTCTCTACCTAAAATGGGGCTGCTTGACTTGGAAACAAGGGGTACATCTTATGGTATGCCCCACTTTCCATACTTTGAGCTTTTCAGAGCTCAAACAAGGAAGGAGTGAGGTTGGAAGATTTTCCTCTATCAGCTCTGAACACAGCTCCTATCCAGCCTGCAGGTACAGCCTGTCAGATGATAGCATGTCCAGTATTTAAATTATCTTGAAATGCCCATGAAGAAAACCCCACTTCTCCAGATTTCCTTCCTCTGTATGTACTAAGGAGCTGTGCCACAATGTACTGCAATAAAAAAAGCCCTTATGAGCTATATCCTCTTGAGATTTCAAAATGCTTGATTCCTTCATTGTAGGTTCATTGTACGTACTCTGTTTCCACTGAGCCATTAGGTGAGTTCTCTTTCCCTCTTTGTAACCACTCTCTATTGATTGATCATGCTGATTATCAAATTATTATATTTCTCCCTTCCTCTTGAAGAGTGTGGAACAGGAATGTAAGTACCCCCAGGAATTTCGCTTGCTCCTCACTGTTCTAAAGCCTCTGGTAGTTTTCAGCAGTCCAGCTGGATAATAAGCTGAACTCCGTGGGAAACCAGTGGGGGGAAGCAGTCAGAGCACACATTTGGAAGGGAAAGACCTCAATTCCATTTATGCCCATCATATGCTGTCATCCCTTCCCTCCTCATAATCCTTGCAGAAGCAATGGTTTCTGACACAGTACAGTGTCTGACACAACTCATACCAGATCTCACACGGGCCCTCTACATATGACCATATTTTTCTTTCTGAAGTTCACATCAATATGAGTCTAATGCAGCTGGATAGAGTGAGGTAGCCTCCAAGAGGACAAAATTAGAAGTATCCCTTTTTGTTGCTCAGGTGACATAAAGCAGGGCTAACCTGAAAAAAATGATGATAAAAGCATTCACTGTAGAAATAAAATAAATGCATAAATAATATATCTTCCATCTGATAGGTCTCAGAAAGGATGCAGAGGGCAAGATATGATGCAGTGGTAAAACGATATGAATTTTTCAGTATTTGAAAATGACTGGGCAGATGACATTCCTGTTTGCTGACTTTCCTGAATTTGGAACAGTACTGGCCTCACGGGGATTATCCCTGAAGTTTCCAGTAACAGACAACTACCTCCTACACTACAAACACCCCACTGTAATATTTAGAGCATATGGCAACTAGTTTAAAAAAAAACCCCAAACAAAACCACAAACCCAAATCCTGAAAAACATGGGAGTTAAGACTAAGGAGTAATCGAAAGCTTCAAAACAAGGCAATGGGCCATTTAAAATTCTTCTCATTGACCCTCTTACATCTAAACCCATCTGCTTCCACCTGACAAAACTCAAACAGTTGCATTGTGAGCCAGGTGAAGTAAAAGAACATTGACTTCAGAAATATGTAATTATTAACCTTCAGAGTAAGAAGCCAGCTCCTTGTTTAACTATGGGACCATGACTGAGGCTCCCAGCTGAGCAGTGGTGATGAGAGTCAAACACACTGACACCAGTTTGCAGGAATTCTTCCAGTCACTATTCAACTTTTCTTGTTTTGGCGGCTTGTAGGTTACTACTGAGTGACTCTAAGAGTAATCTGTACAAAAGAGGGAATGTGCTGTGAAGTCAAGACACAACCTTGGTTTTGCCGTGCACCCAAGCTACTCTCTATTCTTGGGCTGGAACTTACATCCCCTCCAGTGCACAATGACCTCTAAGTATGGACGTATTTTAGTGGTGCAGAGATGTCTGCATTCCAATGCCTGCTTCTTCAGAGGCAGCAATGATGGAAGTCTATGCAGACACCTCCAAGCAAACTCTAAGAGTCATTTTTATCTGAGCAGTGTGTCTTCCAGCTGGGACTAGGCAGCTGCACTGTTTTTGTCTCCTTGGACTCTACTACTGCATTTCCCTTACAGAAAAACATGCCCCAGCAGTGCCAGAGGCCAGGCTCCTCAAACTCTTCATCCATGCTGTCCATGCTCCCTTTCACCTGCCCCCTCTCTGGGGAAGCAGCAGGCTCTTTCATCTCCAGATCATCCTTCCTCTCCAGGCTAACACGCCATCCTTGCTGAGGTATTTGCTCCAAGGCAGGAGGCTTCTGCTGACTAGCCATAGCAGAGCTGACAAGGGTCCACCACACTTCCCGATCTCCTCCCCTTAGTACCGTCCTTTCCCATTCCAATCAGCCCAGTCTTCTCCAAGGTGCTTCACAGGCGTGGGGTTAGCCTGTTTTCAAGCACAATTTCTCAGAGAGGTCAGAAGTAAGTAATTTCTAGGTTGTTCTGAGTTGCACAGGAAATGCTGTTCTCAGAGCAGTTCATGGGAATGCAGACCAGAGGCTCTTCTAAAAGCCTGCCCAACCCATGCTGCCTTGCAAGACACACCATCCACTGCACTAGCGCAAATGTGTTCTGCTCTCATGTGGGATGGTCCTTCACTCGGCTGCATGTGAGACTAACTTTACCAGAGTACTCACCACCTGACAGCTTTATTTGACAGTCCTAGAGGGTCCTTTAAAACTGCACTAGGAAATCTGAAAATTCATATCCTTCTTTCCATGCCTAAAGAGGAAGAGGGCGGTAAGTCTCAAATCTGAGGCCTGCTAACTGCAGGAAAAGGTTTGTCTGGGGCCACATGAAGAGTTGCATCCCAGCACTGCAGCATTCCCATAGCCTGGAATGTTACCACAACACTGGTGCTGCATACCCTGCTGAAACTCAGCTTGGGAACTCTGTATGTCTCTGACCTTAGAAAGCAGTAAGAGAAAAATAAACTGAATGCAAACTGTCCCTTCTCCAAGCTTATTCTGCATCCAAAGCACAGTGATTCTCCAGATTGCTAAAGTGTTTTCTCCTTGGATTTCCTGAGAGACCAAACAAGGCCATGAGAATACTCTTGGGTGGTGATGGACACTAAACACACAAAGATACTGAAGACCCTAGGAGTGGCTTATTCTTGGCAAGCTGTGAAAAAAAGTGTTTAGATTTGTAACTCAAAGGACTGTAAAGTTTTCTGAAGATAGTGCCATCCTCAGGAGGACTCCTGTGGTTAGTTAATATCCAACAGGTATGTGTGAAATCAGGTCTATACCTGCAGCTAAGCACGTAGAATTTTCCAGTCTCGGTTCATTTTCATTAAACTGGTAGTGATGATGTCACTTTTCCTTTCAGAACAATATGCACTGAAATATTCAAGGGACTGAGATAGAGAAGGAGAGGCATCCCACCTTGTTTGTGCCATGGATTTCTAAAGTTGTGAACAATGGTCTCACACAGACACTGAAAACCTGTAAGTTTAAGTACCAACTGATAAAGCTGAAGGCAGTCCACAAGCAAATACTCTACACCTTGCTGTATTTCTAGCTCAGAATCACTACGCACTGAACCTGCCTTTAAAGATTTTATCCCCTTTCACAATGTCTTTTTTTTCTGTTTTGAATTTCTTTACCAACCAAGTTTGGCTCTGATGGAAGTAAATTATTAAATTTAAGACTGGTGACTACACACACAGACAGTGAAAATCATGGAAGTGGAAGGGCCATGAAGTGCATAATATGTACTCTCAATTACTGCTTCATTTGTAACACACAGCTAACTTTGCTCATTGACATTTTCCTAGTGCCATGTGCTTAGAATACCATGCTCTTCTCAGCAATTTTGAGTCTTTTGAGAGGAGTGAGGGATTTTTTTTTACTACACTGAACATATTTTTGCACAGTTATTATTCTAGATAATCACTTTTTTCAGCAATTTCCTACCTCTTACACTTGAGAAAATTGCTTTTATCTAAGAAACAGGCTTTGATCCTCCTGGGAGGACGAACTGCAGAACTTCAATGTATTGCACATGGTAAGTAAGATTTCCTGTATCTAAATCCTTTCACAACCCTTCAGGTTTCAAACTCACGGGAACATCACCAGTTTAAAAACTAAGGTATGAAGGGACCTGTACAATGAACTGGCTGGTTTGCTGAGTACAAAGGTCATCACCATCACTGACTTCATACTTAAGACACAGCCAAATTCAGGTACCTCTCTCCCAAAATCACTCAGCTGCAATATAAGGATGTCAAGGGACAGTGAGACCACCTCACATCTGGCTGTTTCTGCTTCCTCACAGGGTTCCATCCGTGTGCAGAAGTAAAAAGTCCATTGTCACTTGCAGAGCAGAGGTTCAGGGGTTTTCCTGAGCCATTTTCTGTGGGAGGAATGGGGAAAAGCACCATCCCAGCTACAGTCTACACCTGACATGAAACAGCAGATGGAGTGGGGCAGCATCAGAGATACTAACAAAGCCCTGCAGCTAGCAAACCTATGCACCTCTAACACTGCACCCAGGGGAGTGAATTCCCTGGGTTTCATTTAATTCAAGGAGGAGCTGAGAGTTTAATTATTACAAGTGACTCTTGAGAGAAGGGAGAAGAGGAAGCCAGATGAACACACATTTACAACTCAAAAGCCAGTATTGGTGCTGCTAGCAAATGAATCTGTAAGTGTCCAGAAGTACCACGTTTGGATGACAGCCATCATTAACCAGCACATTGGAAATACCACTCACTTCTAATTACCAGCTGCCTTGGAAAGTATGAATGTCAGTCTATGTAATAAAAATTATTTCACACATTGTTACTAAGTACAGCATAGATGAAAGCATTTCAAGCCTTTTCCTTTGACAAATAGCCATGATTTGACAATTCAGATGCAGTCTATACTTATCTAGGCTGTGGTTCAACATAAAATCTTTTACTGTCCTTCAGTGGTCCAAAAAATCAGTGAACAGAAAGAATTTATTGCGGGGTTTTGGAGGAAATGAAATGGATAGATCTTCTCATGCTGAAAAAGCTCTCACTGCTCAGTGCCATCACTGAATTTGCTCTGGTCCATGTCAGTACTATAAACTGGCAATTACACCAGCTATTTGGGATGACAAGCTTTTCAAGTGAGAAATTCAAGAATAGCAGACTTAATTGTTGATGTAAAATATTCCTCTCCAGCAAATTTTATTTTTTCGTAATCTTTAGCATATAAAAACTTCTGAAAGCAGGTATCTCCTGCAGCTAAAGTTTGCCATTTGTGATGGATAGGACAAAACCAGTATAGAGCACCAAATCCCTTTCACAAGAGAGCTCTTACTCTAGTGACTGACCAGAAAAGAGGCACCTTCCCTATCCTTTCCTAATTCACCTGAAGATGTGGGTAGGGGTAGTTTATACTGCTCCTAACAGCTGCAGCATTACCTGGAAAAGTTAGTCAGTGAAATCGTAAGCTTGCTGTGGAAAAGAAGACAACAAAGATAGGGAGTGGCGTGCCTGAAAAATACCAGTACCTCTGACTAAGGGAAAGCTGGAGAAATGGGTGCACTAGGGAAAAAAAGCAGGATGAATAACCTTGGCCAAAGAACAACAGAACAGTGCATAAATGCAAGAGCAATGCCACCTATCAGCAGCAGTAAGTGGTCTGCACAAGGCAGTTCTGCTTAGCAAAACAAAGCATCCCATAAGCAAGGCACTCTGCTGGCTTCCCTTTTTGGTCCACACCCCACTTGTTTCAGTTAGAAAGCAAATCCAGAATACAGGCACTTTACATGTTCTGTAGCTAAAATAGTAGGCCAATTCTTCTAAGTATTCTGAGAACACTTTCAAGCCATTTGCTTCTGCAAAAAATGTTTTTCTGCTACTCAAAAGAGTGCTCTAAAGGCAACCAGGGGAGCATTTGTGTCACGAAACAGCACAGACTGATGAAGACTCACTGTAATAAACTGCTTCTTGGTGCTGGCTGAGCAGCAGGGTTAGCAGCCCATGCTGAGCTGCTTGCTGCTGTATTAGGAAGGCTGTGGCCCCAAGGTGCAGACCCAAGCAGACCCAGGTCTCTCTGGCCAAGGTCACCTCACCAGCAGAGGTGTTGCACGTGGCCTGCCTCCACGCACAGCAATGCACATGGCGCTCTCCAAGCTGCCAGCCCTGGATGTCCTGCCAGGCTCACAGGATTAATCAGTAAGCTGAACACTGAGAAGCCATCGTGTGCATGATTCCCAGAGCCTATGGATTGCATGTGAAACCAGGATGATTTGAGGTGCTCAAGCAGAGGTATCCTGTAGGAATATCCTATATTTCTGGGGATGTGGTAAGCGTGAGTGCTGAGTACTGAAATATCATTCCTTTCCAAGTATCAAGCGGACACCCAGCAGCTGAGACACAGCTTTCAGCAGCTATGCCTGGAAGTCTTACACAGTCCTTACAGAAGAGTAACACAGAGGTGTTTGGGTTTTTTCCTATTTCTGAATGTGAAAACTCTAGCTAGTAAACTAATAAAAGCCAGTAAAACTCTAAACATATACATCTTCAGCATAAACCTGTGAAATCACTTTGAGCTTTACAGCTGTAATACTTGGACAGAGATCACTCCATACTTCTTTTTCCGGAGTGTGCTTTGTCTCTTCGTACACAATGTTAATAACTTGTTAAAGGTAAGATTCCTACAGCATAAAAGGACAACAGCAAACTTGTAATAAGTCTCATTTTGAGGGGGAGGAGAGGGTAGAGTGAAGACAGTTCTCGGTGCAATGCAGTGCCACCTCCTAGCCTTTGCAAACACTCATTATTTTTTCCATAGCCTATGTCAGTAGTAAATTTCCTACAGCTGGCATGGCATCCTGTGGGACTCAACAGGCTGAAGCAAGCCCTCCACAGAACCTCCTCCCACCCTTGTATGTGCTCTGCACTCCAAGGTATCCCTGCCTTGGGGAAGCCTGATTCAGTGCTTCAGCCAGACTATTAAAATGTTAAAATCATAGAATGCTAAGGGGTTGGAATGGACCCTAAAGGGCATCTAGTCCCAACATCCCCTGCCAAGGGCAATAGGCTGTATCACAGGCATCGAATATGTTAACTCTCCCACTACATTTACCTTTATAATCCACCCTTCAGACTGATCACCTGCTTCCGTCAGTTTCCACATCCTCCTCCTGCAGACTTTTATCTTCCACAATAAAGGCAGAGGCTTCTCAGTTGTAGGACTAAGTCAAACCCTTGTCCTAAACACTTGCTGTGTTAACTCTGTTTTCACAGGCAGCCCCTGTTCTTCATACTTTCACGTCAGAGAGATCCAAAAGCTAAGTTTGTCACGTCTCTGCTGTGGGCACTAAATTCGCAGGCAGAGTACCCCATGAAACTCACCTATTCTGTTTTCATGGCATAGGATTCCTCTGCTTTCCTGAAGCTGCTCCATATCCATGCCATATTTCACACCTCAGCTGGAGCTGACTCCCTCTCCCACCTTTTCCCCTTCTCACGGCCATCACTTTTTTCCTCTCTTCAATACTGTTGCCTGCCACAGTGTCAGCAAGCGCAGCAGGTCAAGGCTCTGCCTCTGAACTCCTCCAGTCCTTGGTGGCCACAACCACGGATTTGCGGTGTTTTCATTGCAACACAAGCCTTCTTACATGAATGAGCACCCTCCACACACCTAGACAGAATATATAGCTGAGGTTGCCACCAACTGTCCTGGTGCTTTATAGGTGGATTAGCACATACTCTTTTGAATAACTGTTCCAGGGTTTCATACAAGAAAGAACCATATGGATCTAGCTGCCTCTGCCTTGCCAGATCTCCAAGGGCTGCATTTGGTTCAGCTCTTTCTACCCAGACAGAAAATCCCCCATCCAAGCAGATTTCTGATATCAGAATAATCCAAGAAGGCTTTATACCAAATTGAGGATGTGGCAATAGAAGGAGCTGCAAAAGGCAATATGTCTTTCCGTGTGGCAAACTGCAGATTTACAGCCTTCCTTTCCTTGTTGCAATTGCTCACACTCACGCCTTCCTCTAGTGAAAAATTCTGGTGGTTCAGGCACAATTAAACACAGAAACACATCAAGACCCATGCAGTCTTGAGCAGGTTGCTGAACCCCTGCTACTTCTGTACTTAACACCTACCAAGTAACTGTGGAAAAAAGACCCAGTACTTAGATGCGTCATTCTATTTTACTTCAGGTTTCTTGCTCTGCTGCCAAAGTGGTTGATAAGAGAAAAACTGAACACAGGAGTGACCATGTAAGTGCTGCAGGAGATAGGAACAAAAAAGCAGATGCTGTAAGCTGTGACACATTTGCAGCTAGTGCTCAGCTTTCTTCTGAATTACAATGTTCTCCAGAGTGTAGTAGATGACAATATGTCGCTCTGATACAGGTACCACTGGAGGAGCTTCAAGGCATTTTGCAGGCAGTAAACTATTAAGTTGCATGAACATAATTTTTGTCAGTTACCTCCTTCTCTAGCAAAACTTTCTGGTGTAATCCTGTTAAACTCTGTGTGGTTGTGTAAGGACTGCATACAACCCAAATTTATATGAAGGAACTTAAGTGGGAAGAAAGTGTGGAAGAGTACTTAGAATACTATCTCTATACGTTAGCTTTACTATAAACAACCTTTATGCCCACAGATCCATCCTTCCAATTCTCCTGGTTGTTTGCTGTTATAAATTTAGTTTTACACTACAGTATCTCTGGACTCTGAACTTAGACTCTTGATCTCAGCTGAAGCATCCAGATCCTACTGTTTGATGGGCTGAGGCGCATAGCCTGGTTGCTCAGAGTAGCAGAGCATGGGGATGACGAGCTTCTGTTCCTCCTTTGATATGCAAGCAAGAATGTCAGTGATGTTCTGGACATGACAAGGATGCTGCTTTTTATTGCTATCATCTACTCAATTTGCAAGAACACAGAGAAATATCTCAATGGGAATTTTTTAAACTTCTATTTCCTTTCCAAACTACAGCTTCAGTGTGTAAGGAGGTGAGATCCAGATCAAAGCGTATCAGCAGGGAATACTACAGGCAGCAAAGAAAGAGAGTATTCCCATATACACAGCTGCTGCTAACAATCCTTAAAATTCCTGCAACATCTCTGAAGCAAAATACAGTCCCACTGGGAAGCACTGGCAGACAGCGAGGAGTTTCAAGCAAAACTAACATTTCCACCTAGCTTAACTGTTAGCACAACAAAGACAAAGACATTTCACTAAGGAGCACACAACTTCTTCACCTCTGTTCATACAATCATCTTTTGCTCCTATATAGCAGAGATACCCATTTTCTATATCCGCATCCCAGACATAGCACCTCCTTTTCTGTCTTCCACTCAAACAAACAAAACTAAACAAAAGACACAAAACAACTACCACCAGCAGGTTTGAGGATAAAATTCTCAAAACTGCCTAGTCTTTCAGTTCTGTGTCAGAGATCTCAGTCCTGAAGCATTCAGTGTTATCAAAGTGATTAGGGGCCTAGAGCATGACCCAGGAAAGAGGGTGAGGGAGCTGGGCTTCTCTGATAAGGAAAAAGACGAGCCTTTAGTTCTTTAGTAGTAACTCAAAAATATTTCAAAGGCATTACCATCAGCTGCAGGTGGAATAACAAGGCCAGGGATTGCACCTTAGGAGATTTGGGCCAAAAAAAAGGAACATGTTTTAGAAAGTGCAGATGATGATGCAGCCCTGGATGGGTTCACCAGAAGGAAACAGAAGTGTGTTTGGCTGTCTGGAAGGGTCTGAGGTGGAAACCTCACGTTGAAGAACTAGCAAAATTGTCTAGGGTGAAGTGCAGAGTGAGAAATAAAGGGAGGAAGAAGGACACATCTGGTAGGCTGTGAAGTGGGGGAGTTCAATCATTAAAGTAAGTTTCTTGATTCTTGGGATAAACTTTAATCTGTCAGACTATCTCACAGAGGTATATCACTTGTCATGATGACAAATGAATGACATTTTCCTCCCTTGAGGCCATTTGACTTCATCACATATTTTGACAGCTACATGATGCTGAAGACAGCATTTGCCAAGAGATGTCATCATAATTCACAGATACTTTCTCCACAGATAGAAAAGAAATACTGAAAGTTCAAAAAGAAATTAGAGAAGAAAAACTACCATATGCCCGAGATTTTGGCTGGGGCTTTATTATCACAAATAATATCATAAACTAATGATTAAACTGAACTTCTAAAAACTATTTAAAATAAAATTGAGAATTACTTCCTGAGTTTGATAGCAAGAAAAAAAACCCAAAAGACTTTAGGAAGTTTTTCAGATTGATTGTGATTTCTTTTTCTTTCTTTTATCTTGCCTTGTGGAATTGTAAATCCCCACTGACACTGCCAGATTTTTTTTTTATTTTGGGTTAAATTCTGGTTATCCGTACTAAATATGTCAAAATGGTATTTTCAGTCTGCAAGACAGATGAAAAACCCCAAGTGACTTCAGATCACTATATTTCAAGGCAAATTATTTTGGAGTTCAGTACAATGTACTACTTCGTGTGTGCAACATGTCTTTCGTCAGCTGTTTTGTCCTAGCCTCTGCCTAGTCTGTGACCTATTCAGGGCAGCGAATTCCCAGTTTGTCTCAACACCTGCAAGTGTGGTGATGCTGGTTTACAGCTCTAGCTTTTATAACAAAAAATTCTTTTCAGAGCTATATTTCAATCTGGAACAATGGACTAATCAAACTCCATTCCCTATCACGCTGTGGATGTATGGATATTAATTTACACAGGAAGCAAACAACATTACTGCTGTGAAATGGATCACAGGATGCTAGATGTAATATCAGAGTATTTTTAGTATTATACCCCATGGCCCCCTACACCTTGCAGTGTTTTGCAGAATTCATACTTTGAAGTCAGAAATATCAGTCTCTTTGTTCTTGTCAGGTCGGAAAACTCCACCTGAAAACATGATCAGTTTCAATGGCTCATTGTCCAAAGCAATCTATCTAGAAGAGAGAATCACTTTGCTTCTCTTAAAAGGCAAAATGCCAAGTGGAGCAGGTGTAATTTATTGAGAGGATATTCACTTTGTTTACCGCAACTTGTATGTACAAAGTATAAGGTAACACTGAGAAAAATATTATCCATATTTCACCCAAGCAGCAAAACAGTGTGAAATCCAGTTATGCAAAAGCCCCATCTTAATCCCAAGTATTTACGATTATTGACAGAAGAGTCCTTAGAGTTCTTTCTAATTTACCCATTCTGGAATTTTGTATCAAGTAATTGGGAGGAAGGTCTGAAGTTTATACATTGTTATTACATTGTATAAAATATTTCAAATTTTAAGAAATTTCTTTGCATCCTTACTTGAAATTCACTCACCCTCCTTTACTCCTGTGTTGTTTGGGATATCCAATTCATTCATTTTGTGTATTACAACTACATTCAGGGTGTAGTAATCATTCTGATTATCCCCAACTTGCTTACAGGCCCCTTTCCCTTAGTTCTTCAAAAGTTAGGCAGTGGGATGTAGAGCTTCTTGGCTCTAAAATTCGAGGATTTTGATGGTTGGGGAAGGGCAAGAGTGCTGTGGCAAGCAAGAAAGAATTGCATTACCACTTAAAATCTTTCTGAGAGCAAATTCCAAGGGAAGAGCTGCTTGCTTGAAAAGGCAAGCTGCTAAGGTTGGGATTATTGAGGTAAGGTTTTTTCTGTGGTTGTTTTCTGTCCAGGGAACACTGCATACAGCATAAATGAACAAGCTGTATGTATCGAAATGCCCACGAAATACCTTCTCCCAGCATTCCTTTCCCAGCTGGAGGTCAATTTACCACGCCACCTTCCACCGTTAGTGCCCCCTGCTGCACAGCAGTTTCTTGAGGCAGATATTCATGCTTTGGTCTAATGATTCTGCCTCTCCGTTATGAAACAGATTTTAACTTGCACCTCTCAAAGTCATAGTATAGACAAGACAATCATTACACATTAACGATCACCATATTGAAGACAAATGAACATTTACTCTGTCAGCCTAACATACCATAAAAATCACTTTTCTCCTCACATATTAGAGACGTTTTTCTTAAAGTAGGCATGCTTTCACTACTGAGGATCCTAAGTAGAACGAGAGGGGAGTTATTTCACACAGGAAGGAAGTTTATACAAAGTCAGATACGTAGCAAAACAGTTAACAAGTTTATTAGCAAATGAAAATACCTGTCACTTAGTGCTTTACAGATCCACTGTCTAAAGACAACACAAATACGTTACTGCTTTGAGGAACGTGTTTCTTTTAAAACTCGTAGAAGCTAGAGATGAACTTTGATGATAGTGTCAATCTGGTCATTAAATGCTGCAGATTAACAGCAGTGAGATGAAAGACACTCTTGGGCAGTATCGGGTGCTGTATTTCCCAGTGTTGCATTTCCCAGTGTTGCATTTCCCTAAGTGTTTAAATGTTTTCCTAGGTATAAAGCCTATTTATCGCTTCATACATGGCTAAAATTAAAGAGCTGGAAACATTGTTTTCTTTGGTTAGTCCCATGGCCTCATTTGCTGGATGGCTCTGGGCAAGTTGTTTTCACTTCCTGGCCATCTGCAAAAGTGTAATAATAACAACAGATGATACCCATATTTCTCCAGCATTGCAGATATATGACATTTGAGAGTCTGCCCTTGATTTCTGTGCATTTTTATGAGTTAGACAGAAAGGTAATATCATGCACTATCACCTGTTATGTGCTTTTCTTGAATAGCAGTTGAATGAACCTGACATCATGCTCCACAGATTCCCCACAAGGAGTAAGTTTCAGTCACACAGGAAAAGCTCTTGTGACTTCAGACCTACTGTGCAAGGACCCTACAGGGACACTACGGTAAAGAATCTTAGGTACAGCATGGTTTAGGGGAAGTAATATGAAATGGTATTTTGCTATTGCAAAACAATGACATACCTGTAAAAAAATCTAGAAACAGCAAGTGGGAAAACCGGAGTTTATCTTAGAAACAAGAGAATTATCACTAGAGTAAGAATCTGAAATTTATTTCCATGGTGCAATATAACTTCTGATGTCATTCGTACTATGTAACACATTAACAGTGTGAAGAGTAGGAAACAGTGTGAATGGGAGCTTCATATTCCTTGCAGAAGCCTTTTTCAATTAGGTCATTCCCACAAATTTAAGTTGACACTCATGCGAAGGGACATTTGACAACACTGAAAACTTAAACTTGCCACTTTCAAAGCAGCAAGAAAACAATAGTTTTCTTGGGATTTAATTGAGAATTTCATCATGTTCAGTACAGGTTCTGCAGGTACAAAAGTAGATAAGAAGCTCTATTTTCATGAAGAAGAAAAAACAAGTTTCTAGACTTCCTAGCTGCGTGGGAAGGGTGAAAGACAGGAATGCTGCAACCTAAAAGCTCTGAAATTGGAGAGAAAACTGATAAACTGTGCTGTTTCTTTCAAGGCATGTGGTGATTTGGGGGGCTCTAAGATGTTTTGGCAAGACTGACAGAGAAAGGGGAATTTGAATGTCACAGAGTAGGAGTTAAGAAGCAACCAAGAAGAAATCCACAAGGTACCTTAGATCCTCAGACCTCTGAAAATCTCTTGGAGACAAAAAAAAACCGACAGAGAAAATTGGCTGGCATGAAGCCCAACATACTTTTGGAGGGGAAAAAAATTACAGTAAAAAGCTATAATAATATGCCCTGGCTGAAACCTAAACCCATGATGTTTGTGGTCCCAAATGTTGCTGATTTCATCCTGGGTGTTAGCTTAATTTGTTTACTTTGCAACCAAAAGAAAACTCACAGATAAAAAAATCCTATTTCAGGAAGTGGCAACATCATAATTCCAAGAAAAACTCAACTGGGGATTGTGTGGCTTGTCTTATAAAATATCTACAGAAATATACAGCTTAGAAAAACAGGGTTGAGCACAATGCAACTGCTGCTAGGGGTTGTGTAGGTGCACATCTAGGTTACTCACAACACCCCAGGCTGTCTTCTTCCCGAGTCTGTCTCAAGGCTACTGTCCCTTGGCTTGCCACCAGTTTAACTCCGTCATTCAGCCAGCTGCTTGGAATAGAACTTCTCAGCCACTGGCTGTCCTGTTAGTCCTTATACCTGCCTCAGTCCCTATTTTTGGCCAAGCAGTGCCTGTTTTTCAGGACAGTATTCAAAACTGTGAGAGGAGACCAAAAATCCCCTCACAGGGAAAGAATGCCAAATGACAGAGAAATCACAGGGCTGAAGTACTCATTCTGGGGGTGAGAACTCAATGCACTTATTTATTTTAGCATGCATAGCCCAATACCAATGCTCCAGGTGAAGTTACTGTTCCGTTACAATATGGGGCTCCCGTCCCTCTGTTACCAGATGATAAACTGTCTACACCTGGTGAGCTAACACAATGCTTATTCCTCAGAGACCACTGGCCTATGAAACTGCTCAATGCCCATTGTGTAACAAGGAGAACTGGAAGTTCACCAGCCCCAGGGCTCTGCCAACTTATTAGATCAGCTGTAACATTGGGGTCCCTGACCACTAGGCACCACTGAAGATACCCACAGGACAGAAGAGCACATGAGTTAAGGGGAGAGAAAATATGTTAATGGTTTTCATATGTATGTCTATTCTGGGACAATCGAAGAATACGTATGCAAAATACAGTATGTAAACAAAAACTTTCCTGTACTCATCATTCATGACTTTCACAGGAGCTATCCCCCTGTGCATCTGGTCAAGTAAAGAGTGCCTGCTTCTTAACACTATATTGGTGTTAAGGAGTTTTTTATTTTACCAGATTTTTGGTAACAACTCCATTTTACTTTGTAGATTGACAGCAAGTAAGAATTTCAGGTTTCACTTCAAGAAGTTTCTTGGCCTTGTAAGTATGCAGCTTTGAACATGGAGTACACCCAAAAGACTCCATCCAGAAATCAGAAACAAAAGGATTCAAAATCTATACATAACTGCATCAGTGCACTTACTGGTATTGCAAAGTTCTCTAGTCTAGACAACCTCCATACATTCAGAAAATTCTAATTCATTGATTTAGTTAACTCAGCTCACAGTCAAGACATTTGCCAAAGCATAAGCTGCCACATGAAGAATTTGGCTTGGTCTTTTTCTAGAGTACATTGAAGTATCCCTTTTTTCCCAAACATCCACTTTACAAGTCATGGATCTAATTTTTTCCTAGTAGAATTTTACTAATGTGAGTCAAAATCCTTTGTGGAGGAGCATGCAGTAAGATTATCTATCTGTATTTTCCTTCTAATGGTCACTAAGTTTGTATTCTGACCTAATACAACTCTGTCATATATAAGTGATATCTGCAGTAATACCTGACATGGCTGGCTTGTCTCTACCCTTCTAGGAAACACTGAGGTAGCCTCCTGCAGAAGATAATTCAAAGCATAGATCTCTACCCTCGCTGGTATCAGTGGTTGCCTGGGAAGCCATTTGGTTTTAGCACCCAGACTATTTAGGTGGAAAAACATGCATGCTCTTAAAAATAAGTGGCATGGTCACCCCATGAGTTCATGAAGCCATATATGCTCCAGAAGGTGCTGGCAGCAAAAGCAGCATTGCTGCTTCCCCATGCCCTTCTTCCCACATACTACTCCTTAAGTACATGATGCAAATCCACTTGTGCAGAGACAGTTTTACAATTTATGTGAGCAGTATATAATGCAGTGAAGAGCCAGTGTGGTGCAAGCTTCAAGATATTATAATGCTAAAGGCTCACTGACACAAGTAGTCAGGACACAGGACTTTAAAAAACAAAAAACAAACAAACAAAAACCCCTAAAACATGTGGATAAGAAGGTTTTGTGTATTTATGCATCTGTTTTCTTTACTGAATACATGTTAAAACACCGAAAGGTAAAGATAAGCAAACTAGCATTAACTTTGCAGTCAATACCAGTTCTGACAAGGTCAACATCGGAAGCCCTGATGTCCACCATGGAATAAGGAGGCTGCTGGGGTGGGCAAAACTGTGCAGCCAGGTAGCTTTTTCCACGGCAGGAGTCGAGCAAACAGAAATAGTATGAGTTACTGGTACCAGACCTTGTTCTGAGAAGAGACCTGCCTCAGAAGTGCTGCCTGGACTATGAAAGACTGTATCAGACATATGTTGGAGCGGACAGCTCGCAAACCTTGTTCTTCTTCCTTTAGTCATTTTTCAAGCCCACGGCATAGCTACCCGCCAGTCCTGTCAAATTTACATGCTAACGCTTTCAGATGTCGTGACCCGTCCAAAGCGCCCGGAGCGCTACCAGTTGTGCCACCAGCGGTCAGGTTGAACACAGCACACCCAAGCTTGCCTCAGAAGCCTTCTCCGTGCAGCGTGCAGGCCCCCGATGCGTCCGCCGTGTGGAGAGGGCCCGAGCGGGGCGGAGCGCAGCCTGAGGCGGCCGTGCCGGGCCGTGCCGGGCTGCTGGGGCCATCTGCTGGCCACACCACTGCCCAGCCCCGGCCGGCGGCACGGCCCGCACACGGGTGCCTGCCTGCGCGCCTCACCTGCTCCGGGCTGCGGAAGGCTGACCGGCTTGGAACCCGTGAGAGCGCCGACCGTGGGGAACAGCCCAGCAAAAGGCCAAAGCAGGCATGTACAGAGTCCCCCTAGCCCTCCTCCACCTGTCCTAGTGGAAGTTCTGGGAAAAGAAGCTTAGGAGGGAGGTTTATTCACTCCAGTTGTGATGCCATTTTGATGTTTGTCTTTTTTCTTTTGTGTATTCTCTGTATTCTTTGCACGTGTGTTTGGAGCCCTGTAGCCTATTGTTGTATTCTGGCTAGTTTTCCCAGTACTTTCCCATGCCCTTTCCCTAGGAAGAAAGACAAAACATATTCCAAGGGCCCCTATCCTATCTTGGCTCTCCGTGGCTACCAAGGTTGCGAAACAGCTCTTCAGAGACATTTTCATCAACAAAGTACTGTCCCATCTGAGGGGGAGAAGATGCAGAAGGGGCTTGACGCGGGGGGTAATTGCATCACCACTTGTGCAGTTGGTGCTTTTTGTCAATTATGCTAATGTACCAAACTTATAAAACTGTATGCACCCCCGTGGGGGCTGGGCTTTTGTGGACCTTCTCCATAACTGCCCCTGGAGGCCTCCAAATAAAGATCCACTTTTATATTACCTCCGTACTAAAATTATCTCGAGTTTCATTTCCAGGTTGAGAAAAAGGCAACAGCTCAAAGGGCCTTTGTACATTCCTTCCTTACATAATTCAACATAGAGATGAATATGGGATGCAACTCAGCAGAAATTTTCCATGTTGGAAAACTGTGCTTTTTCTGCAGAGTGAATCTGTGCTGGCACCTGGTATTGCTGCAGGGGTGGTTTGTAGCTCTGGCAATGCCCTCCAGGTGAGGGCAGTGGGTGACACAGTGTGGGCAGCTGCGTGTGCTGAGTCCTGGAGCGATCCCACAGCAGGCTAAATATGGGACGAGGGGACAGGGGACCACTCACTACTCTCACTGATGTACCACACTTAGTCAGTTCGAGGAGCTCCGAACTCAGATGTTTCCTGTGAACTGAGGGAAACCTACCGTACCAGCAAGCACCACTGTGACTTGGACTCAGATCTCAGCACAGCAGCTCTCCCAGAAGAGTAGAGAGCCAGAAGGGGAGCAAACTTACAGGGTACCAATTCAGTGTGCATGTTAAAGTGCAGTTACTTGGCCAATGTAAAATCCAAATTACCAGACAATGGAAGCCCCTCAACAGTGTGACATAAGCTAAGAAAATTCAAAACATTTAAACCTCCTGTTTTTGAGATTCCATGGTCGTGAATGACTTACATTTGCCAGTCAGTTGTACTGAATAAAATTTTAAGATGTATCTTGAAGAACAACAGAGGAGTTCCAGAGAAGCACGACTACTGAGATACATTTAAAAAGGGGATTTGATTGCTTTTGAGTATGTCTACCCTAAATTCCATTTTGTAACACTGCTGATGTGGTGATCTCAATATTTGCAGAAAATTATATTATATTCTATTAGGTACACTGACCTAAGCAGATGATACCACTTTGGTTTCTGACCCTACCTCCCCCTCCCATTTCATGATGTGTTATCTCTTTTGCAAACAGATAATTTGACATCTGGGAGAAATAAACTTTCCACAGTGTTGCAGAAAGGGTGTCACAGCTGTGATGGCCTCAGCCGGTACAACCACTTGTTCCGGTGAGAGTTTTACCTCTCCCTACAGCTCTGACCTCACTTTCACCCACAGGTAACTTTTTAGGAACCCAGCCTGATCTCTCTGATCAACCTGCTGCAACCTTGGCTGGGCACAAAAAATTTCCACATGAAAATCAAACTCTAGTCATATATGTTAGCTCCAAATGTCTTCAGACCTGGTTGCTCAAGATAATGGCCAGTCTCTTACTGTGAACTACAAGATGTACCATCTGCTAGACTTAAAATAAAAATGCCTTGATTAAAGAAATGCTAGCAAAATCCTGATAATTAATGAATAATATCCTAATTCAAATTTGTATTTCCTGCAGTTCACTAATTGTGCCCTTCTGTCTTTCTCTTTTTTTAATTAAGATGTTACCTACATTCTATTACAAATCCCTTTATTCTTGCGTACCAGCTCCTTACTCACTATTTTTGTGTATTGTAATAATTCCCGAGACACCAAGATGTTGCATGTTACTTTTTCTCATCTGATTTCCTTTTCACACCCTTCCTTCTTGCTGTAGTCCATCAGCTTAGGCTGATTGATTTGTGCATTTGAAGAGAAAGTTAAAATGCATAGGGAATAAAAAGGAGCAGAGGGAGAGGGAGAGAGCAGAGCTGATTCTGTGACAGACTTCTCTCATGACCTCAGAAGTACTCCTACTTCCCTTCACGTTGTCATACCAAACAAAACCCCGTTTGAACTGGATCATCCCTTATGATCTACATTTTTAGATCATCATGTTCAGTGGAATTCTGACTGACAGGAGCCTCAGTACATGAGTTTCTGTAACGGGCATACTATACAATTTTTTGCACTGCAAATTCTTTTGCTATGATGGTGCATCAAGCAGTTCTTCACTGCATGCCAATGTTACCAGGTTTCATAAGTAAAAAGGACTCCAAACATGAATAGCAGATGGTTGTAAATAGATAAACCAAAGTTTTGTGGAAATCCCAATAATTTTGACATTATTGGTTATGAAACATGATGCTCATTTAATATGAGTCAAAATAAGTGCCAATAAGCCACCTTACCACAGGAAATAACGCTCCTGCACTTGTATTTTATTTGATCATGCCTAGCGACTCTCAACATCAATCCAACAAATGTTAAGGTTTGCAAATGGCCAAAGGGAACTTTCCCTTCTGATACAAAGTGACCTGCCCTGACAGTGTACTTTTAACAGCTAATCTCATGGAATAGTCGTTGGAGCAGAAAGGATCCACACCTCTTAAAATTAATGTATTGGGTGCTTAGATTGCAAGGTTCCAAGAATCACCTTCATGCATCATCATCCAATGTACACAAAGGCAAAATGTCCGATGGTTGCTAGACCACTGAGTGGAACTGCTCAGGACAGAACTATCCATCATGGATGGACCTTTTTTAAATTTTGCTTACAGTCTCAGGGGAAATTAACAGCATAGCAAAGGTCATCAAGTATTTTAAAGGCACTGCTAGTGCTGTAGAATGACAGCCCTATAGAGATCGTGCAACAGTTTGGTTTTATTTGCTGATCAGAAAACCACTCAATGAAGATTCTCCTTTCCCTTTTTGGGAGGAGAAGGCATTGCTGTTTATTTCTTCATTCCTTTGAACTTAAGCTATTTATAGAGTGATGTCCTACTCCAATTAATACCACATACCTCATAAGGAGAGTAAGTTCAAAGGTGTGATATGAATACCAATTTCAGCACCAGGAAATAAGCTATTTCTTTCCCTGAGAGGATTTTAAAAAACAGGAAGAATCAATCTGATGTTGGCTTAGAAATACAAAGATCTGCTAAAACATTTCCATGCAGACAATTAAAAATAACCATACAAATTTGCTTTCGTACAATAGCACAGGACCAAAAATACATCTTAATTTTTAGCAGGGATCCCAAAGAAAATTAAATGTGTTCCACCCCTGCCTTGCAACAGCTTTTAAAACCACACAGGCCAACTCCATCTAAATTTGACTGCAGGGTAAGTTCTCAAGTCATCTCTTTAGAGCTCTAAAAGATTCTAAAAGATTTGTGAAAAGCAGAGGGCAAAATAATGCTGCCAAACACCAATCTGTTCCTCTAAAAAAGGCTGGGCAAGCACATTATTCAGTGCTGGAGAACTCCTACAGAAATCATTCTACAGGCTTTAAGAATGCCACAAAACCAGGAAAAGGCTCAAGTGCTCTGCATTTTTAGACATTAATAATGCAGCCAGAAGCACAAAGGCCTGCTGGATCATGTCAAAAGGAGATCAGTTAAGCATCTAGAAAGTACCTAGAGCACTAGTCTTATAAGAATTGGCTGAGGTAGTGGGGGGTGTTTAGCCTGGATAAAAGGAGGCTCAGGGGAGTCCTTATCACTCTCTACAACTGCCTGAAAGCAGGGTGTAGCCAGGTGGGGGTGAGCCTCTTCTCCCATGAAATTAGTGATAGGACAAGGAGAAATGGCCTCAAGATGCACCATGGGAGATTCAGTTTAAATACTACGATAAACTTCTTCACTGAAAGAATAGTTAATTACTGGAACAGGTTGCTCAGGGAAGTGGTGGAGCCTCTATTCCTGGAGGTATTTGAAAGGCATGTAGATATGGCATTGACGGACATAGTTTAGTGGTGGACTCAGCAGCAGTGTTGGTTTAATGTTTGGACTCAAGGATCTTAAAGGTCTTTCCCAACCTAAATAATTCTTTGATTCTATGCTTCTGTGAAATTATACTGCTATTTTTGAAGAAATAAAAGAAATTTTGAACAGATCCACAAGACCCTGCTCTGTAATTCATGGACAGTAGTCAGTACAGAGACCTACTGATTTCACAAGGCAACAGGAAAGAAAGAATCTAAAATACACAGCTGAGGAAAAACAGCAACTACAGCAAAAGATCATGAGCTTCAGTGGAGAGTGTAACGGGGAGAAGAGTCATCCTCAATCCTGATTCTGAACAGGAAAGAAATGCAGTTTTTCCAACAGAAAAGTATTCTTCAGTTGGGCTGGACTTCCCGCAACTCCCTAAACTGTCATAGCAAAAATCAGATCCTTTCTAGAAAGACTGCAGGTCACTTGTGTTGTCTTCTACTGTCTGTGACCTTCATCATGCTGTGAACAAAACTCTATCAGTACCTTTCTACCATAAACAGCATTTAAAGTCAGGATAACTTTCTAACCTCTCATGTGAGGATGAACTAAATCTATATATGCACAGCCCAATTTATGGTGATATTTATTCCTGAAGATAAAGTAATAAAGTCACGTAGCATAGTTCTAAATCCATAACAGAGCCCAAGGAACAAAAAACTGTCTCTGTTCTCTGCTTAGTGTGTTATTGAGGTAAATTGATGACTCCCACACAGTAATACAAGTCACCAGTGCAGTCAGCTTATCAGTAATTAGCCTTGCACAGACATAAAATAAAAAGAAAATTAATTCGTGAGTTTTAAAGCTTCTGTTCTCTTAGGGACAAATTGTATCAGCATATGGGGATATATGTGACTTACAGAGTCATCTTAGCGCTCAAGGGAGTAAAGACTGCCCTTACACTTCACTGAAAGGACATGGAAGCAGCTGATAGACTGTTCAGGACAGAGGGAACCCCAGGTTTAAATTTCCAGATGGCTTGTGAAGCTCCCTTTCATATGTTCTCTAGGGATGACACCTCAGTATTTGATAACTTCTTATTCCCTGGCTCTTTTTCTGGCTTGCAAGGGAACCTCATAAAAATTACTTTCTTTGTGCCATTAGCTCACTTTTCCCACCTTGTAAAAAGCAGATATTTATACTGACTTCTTTCTGAAAATTCTTCCAAATATGTCTGGTTTTTGCAATCAGTGTTTTCCCCACCACTTCTACAAGCAGATATAGATTCCAGTATTTCAGCTTTAAAATCAGATTGCATGCCTATGTCAACAAAGAGGATGGAAATCTAGTGAAGTAAGATACATAATAAGTATCTTAAAGCTGAGGAATATATTTGTGTAAAGCAAGCTTTCAGAAGCAGTTCTGGCTCCATCAAAATATGCATTAAATTTAAAAGGCTGTCAACTACATGTAAGTCTTATCTTCTAGAACTGCAAGAAACTTGCTCTCTGCTAAACCCAAATTGTACCCCAAAGATCACTTCAGAAGTGAGTAAATAAGACAATGGACCAAATACAGAACTGGGAGCGAGAGATGGCAGCGGGGAGGGCAGTTAATTTGCTGCCAGTACAAAGCATCCAGCCTGAAAACAGAGGAACTCGTATTTTAACTCTTACTTGTGGCTCCTGGGAACCCAATGCCAGTGGCGGAGGAGTCTCTATGTATAATGCTGCCAGAAAGCACAACTTCATCTCGCCCTCTGTTGACTCAAAAGAAGAGATACTTTAAATAGATGCACCCTGGTTTAACTCATGAGGAAGGATATTTCAGTCACTGATACTTACACAGGTTTGTAGCTGACAGAGCTTACCATTGCAAAGGAGACTACTGAGAAACAGTGAAGGGCTGGCACATCCACCTTACTTCTTTCAGACATAAATTTTTCAGATATTTTCTGAGCAAAATTCTAGTCTGCTATCCACAGGCTGACAAAACTATTACTGTTGGCACCTCCAAGTGAAAATGGCTCTCACAGCACAGAAACAGATACAGGACACTGAGAGACACGAAGAGTAAGAAATTATCTTGTTGCAAGAAGTAAAAGGGCTGCAGGTCTCTCTGATTAGAAATTATGTCCTTGCCCTTTTAGCACATCTGTGAATAATAAAAGCAGAAAATCAGATATGCTTAACACCTGTTGCTTGTTTTGAAGCATTCAGTAAAGAAATGCCCCCAAAACATCCTATTCACCTGTGCTACCACATATCTAAATCAAAAGCAGCATCTGGTCTTCTATAATATTTTGCCCACCTTTACAAATGTGAAGACCATGTATACATGACCATCCCACAGCTGCTCACCTTATAACTGGCAAACAAAAAAGCAACCTTGTTCTGGCTAGGCAATTCTATTATGTTTTAAAAGTGTACTGTATGTTTGTTTCCCATGCCATCTTAACTGTTGCTTAATATGAAGACTCAACACAAGAAGAGAATACAAAAACAGATAATACAGATTGTGTTAAAAATCAGACAGAATGGAGAAGACCTCTAGCTTGAAAATGCACAGGTAATTTCCAGTCAGTGCTACTATGCTTCAGTATACCAAATCAATACTTCTTTAAAAGGATGTACTGGTACTTTTTTTAGCTTTATACTCAAGGCTTTCTGGCATATTTCCTCCCTCCTCTTGCATCCACTTTTTATAAAAATTCACTGACAGCAGAGAAAAAATTAACTTTTCAAATTCTAGGAAATCACTCATGTTTGGTTAGACATTCCACATATAAGGACGGGCAACTGCATCGGCAGGTAAGGGTCTTCAGCACTGACTTGGCCGTTAGTGAAACATCTTCAGGTAAGTTTTGCAATGATTTTAAATCACTAGATGGCGATGTAACAAGCAGCTTTCCAAGTACTGCAGATGCACTCAGGACAGAAAATTGGTTTTGTGCAAGGAGAGATAGCTCATTTCAAGTGGAAGAAGTGAGAACAGGTAGAATGTAAGGGGAGAACATCTTATTTTGCTTTAAGTGAACTGGAATAAAGGCTTGATTTGGATTAAAAACGTCAGTGGAATATTTTGAGTTAAAAGACTTCTCCAAAACCTGCATAAAAGGGTTATTTTTAATACCAGTTCTAATTTTGAATGGTTCTATAAGGAGCTGTTAAGTAATGGAAGAAACACAACCACTGTGTCCCAAAGATTTCCTGAAGCAGACTGTGACACAATGACACTATTCACTGTGTGGCTGCCCTTTGAAATAAATATGCTTTAAAACTATTTTACCCTCCAAAATTCCCTTAGAAACAAGAGACAAAAACAAGATGAAAATCTGAGGCACTTTACCTTAAACCCAAAAATAAACAATTTTCTGTCTGACCCTGCTAAAATTAAAGTGATAGTTGAAGTGATGCTTTATTGAGGTTAATATGCTGACTTAAACAGCAAGTATTTGATACCTATAAATTAATTGTGGGAAATTACTTCCAAGTACAGGACAGCAGCTGCTGCAGGTCCACATAAAACTGAAGAAACCTGAGGCTGGGGAAAAAAAAGGAAGAGGAACATGAAGCCCATTCCATAGTGTGAGGGGCATGTTTGAAACTTACGACAGACAAAATGCTCCTAGAGACTCAAGTCAAAAGATAAATTATAATTCCACCTAAATGTTGGTATCAGAGAAAACTCCAACCAATTCAGTGTGTGCAAGTTCTGTGGGTGGATACTGTGACTTCCCTCCTTTCCAAGTCGGCTGTGGGCTTCTTTTCTAGGCCATCTAAGGAGTGTGCATCAACTAGGTTAGACATAAGTCTCTGTATGCAGAACAATGGCTTTGGGACATCACATCCCAAAGCAGCAGCTCCATATGTTATGGTACTTCTGGAGCACACAGAAGCAGCCAAAGTTTTTACATGGAAGCTGGAAAGGGAAGCTCTCAGAGTTGGATGAAGGGGTGGGGGCACATTGTACTGGCAACATCACTATCACCGCAAAGAGAAGTCATATGAGAAGGGCGGCTGCAGAATGGATGAGATGAAATAAAATAAGTTGACACACAAAGCAGCTGACTTTGAGGAAGGAATTCCTGAGATGAAGCTTCTCTCCTTTTTGAAAGCTTGACAAAACATTCATTTCAAAATATTTTAGGAGTTTTTTTAATAAATCCAAAGGTAACCTGTATTATCAAATCCAAGTGTACTCTGTGTAATCTGATTACTAATGTCTGTAGATTCGTGCCCCACTCTTTTTATTGACAACATTCAAAAAGATATTTGCCTTAAAGATCATCTAGAAAATATGAACCAAGATAAAAAGTTTTCACTGTCTTTATGATAGTGAATGTTTAAAGCTTCACCCAGGAAAAGAAACTTTCATCATTTTGTCTTTCTCAGATGGTTGCTGGTAGAGTGTGAAAAAGAGTTCAAGACTTTCTGTTCAACTCCATGTTGCCTTATGACAACTACCCAGCTATTAATGGCTAGTGCAGCTGAATTGGCAAGGATTTCTCAAAAAACCTTCTGCCAGGATTCAGCTGACTGCTATGTTCCCTTGATCAGAGGGAACAAACAGAGAAATGCAGAATCTCCTAAATGCACATATTTCACGCTTCACAGCCAGAAAGCCCGCAACCTAAGTTAGGTTAGTGGAGCAAACCAAGGTCATTACCTTTTTCTAGCAGCTGAAAGAGAAAGTAAGGGCAAGATCCTGCATGTCTTCTAGTTTCAGTGGATTTGATCTGACAACTGAGAATAACACTGAAACTACTAACCAGTTAGTCCCACAAATGAGTTAGGATTGCAGGATGTTCCTGGAGGTTATGCTAGAAGCTTGAGAATCACTCACCAGTGCAGTATGGTAAATTGGATATAGATGATGCAAACACAAGTCTACCATTTTGGAACTACACAAAAACCTGAGAAAACGTCAGTAAAGTGCAGAGTTGTAGGACACAGACTGTCTGCAGTTACTGTGTTTTCATGAAACAGAATCTTTACTCCTCCTAAAACAGTACTCCAATAGTATGACAATCTCCCTTTCCTCCAGTAGTTTGCACTCAATTAGACGAGGAGCAGGGCAGTTCTGAAGAAAAGGAGTCAGGTAAGGTGAGGTCAGAAGCATGGCATTTACTCCCTGGAGAAATAGTTGGGAATAGCCTGTGCAGATGTAAAGCCTACATTTCTGCCCAGTCACACTTTGTCGTGTTTTTTAAAAGATAACATATGGGCAGTTCCTTTAAAGTACAACAAAACTGATAAAAAGTGATCCATCTCAGCAAGAAATCCTGGTCCTGGGAGTCCTGGGAGTTCTGGTACCTTGAACACCCCTCTAGTCATCCCCATGAAGTCATACGTTCTCCATTCCTAGAGAATCCAAGTGCTTCATAATTTTCTCATCAGTCTATGAGAGCAGAAGAATTATTACCTCTGTTTCCCCATTTTGTTGTGACAGAAAAGCTTGAACTATTTAAATCCTGGTTCTCACATACAGATTAGAATAGAGATACTATCAGTGGTAGTTCAAAACCTGAATAGTCCTGAGGATCAGAGACAGAGTCCACAGAACATGTCCACATCATACACAAAATTCTGGAACTGGACAAGCAAACAAAAAGACCAAGACCACAATCACCAACAAACCCAGTAGTACTTTGGCTCTTCAGGTCCTGTTTAACCACCATATTCTGTGAGTGCTTAGAGACCATTGCCAGGACTGATTTCCACTAGATCATCTTGCTTCTAGTCCAGGTTCACAAGTTTTTTGTGGGAGGTTATATATGATACTGGAGTGCAGTGTCTCGATACCTTCCTGGATCTGATTTTGTAAATTGCTACCCAGACACTTTATGAGGATGTCTTTGTATAAAATATACACTGTTTTTCTTTTCTCAAAATACAGCCCATGCCTCTCAGTTAAGATTTTTCAGTTTTAGTACAGTTGGATCTGCCTGACTTTTTTCTGTGTTAGAAACAAGAATGGAAGACACGGCACCTTTTCAGAAATCTGTAAAAATAACAGAAAAGGCAGGCATCTCCCAGACCTCTGCAAAAGTAAATTGGAGAGCTCCCAAATTACTTAAGTAAATTAGGTATTAATCACTTCTCATACAAAGTGTTTTTTAGCCTGAATAGGTGGCTCAGACAGAGAATCAGGACTGCAGTTTTTCTCCAGATTTAACCAGATTGTGTAAACAGCAATTAACCAAAGAGAGAAAATCCAAGTCTTTACACAGCCTTGTAACTTCTGAAATGAGAGAGAAATATAAAGAGGAGTGAAACAGGCAATCAACTACACTGATTTAACATGTGGGGATTCAATTTTTGTGAAAGAAACTATTGTCAAAGATCCAACAAGGACATTTTCTTTCCCTGCCAGAGATGTGTACTGACACACAGCTCTCATAACACATGCAATGATACCTCTGTCAGCTGCAGGTGTACTGAAACAAACCAAAAAGTTGAGATTTAGCTCTAACGGGAAAAATTCCGTTGTCAATTTCCTCCTTAAATCACTAGTCCAGAAACATCAGGACACTTCTGAGACCCAACTAGACAAGAAAAAAAGCCATAATTTACATGGCTTTCACTGTGGTTTTCCACACACATTTCTGTTTCTGTTCCTCTGTGAGACTCACAGACAGCAAATGCAAGCAAGGCACCACATACACATACAGGATTTGGCATAATGGTAGGAAATCCTAGGGCTGGACAAGGCATATGATTTCCAAAAGCTGTGAGACCTTGAGATATTATGGGTGTTCAATGCCAGACTAGTCGTTGAATCCAAAACTGTTAACAACTACAGGCCACATGCTACTCATAACTTTTGTGGCTGGATCACCTCTTCCTTATGCATAATATGGAGCAGAATTCAGCCTTCAAGGACCCTAATAACCTCTGACAACTTACAGGTAACCATTAACTTCACAGCCACCTAGGCACATTAAGAAATGAAACTGCAGGCTTTCAGGTGTTCAGCTTCACATTCAAGTACTGAACAGCTGGAACTGACATGGTACAAACATGTCATTGTTAGGTTTAGGTGGCCTAGTTCCACTACTGGCAATGCAAGAGGCAAAGGAATTGCACACACAGGGAGAAGGTGACCCAACTTCCTTTTCTGCCTGTGTCCTCAGAGTTGGATTTTTGCACGCCTTAGCAAACACAGGGACACTGATTAACACTTAAATTTTAGTGAGAGCCTTCACCTGTGTGCCGCTGGACTGGCATTTCTAGTACTCCTCATCATCTTTCTTTGTCCTAGTTGATAAAAAAACCCCAGCCATACTGAGAGATCATATATCAAAATAACCACACTTTCCCCTTTGCTTCCTTGTTAACAAACTCCTGCTATTTCTCTAATCCAGCAGACTGATGCAAAGCCCTTCAAGACACACATTGCCATTCAGAACTGACAGTCATGTGGCAAAGCTGGCCAAAACTAATTTGTGGGAAAGGTGATGGTTTCTCTGCGAGCTTCTAGTGCAAGTATGAGTCGTACAGAAGGCTGAGAGTTAGTTAACAAAACTAATTTAAATGTGCTGCATGCATCACTAGGCAGTATGGTTCCCTACCATTTATTCAAAGCCATTCCACCAGCAAATGACAAAAAGTGTGCACAATTGCAGTGTGCACAGCTGGCAGCACTTTCCAATTGGTTCTTGGAAGCATTCATAGTGCCAAGTAGACAGCATTCTTACTAGACCACTGATGATAATTAATGTGATAGGATGCAAACTAGCCATTTAGAGTTTTCTCCTGAGTCTCACCTCCAGTGTAATTTTCCAGATCCTTTCATGCTTTGTGGTCTAGCTGCCCTTTTCTAGTTATCTCCTACCACCACAGCAGGACTAATCAGTGCTTTAATAAAAGAGAGTTCATTAAAGCTGACTAAAGTCAAGAACCTTTGTTCATTAATTGCTTTGAAATTGTCCACACAGATTTTCAAGGTGTTTGTATGCACACTGTGAATTATTCCATATTATGTTGCTTGTTCTCTTTAAACAGTGATTTAGACTATTTACACAGATTATAAACACTACAATCAAATACGCAGTTTGAAATGTGGGAAGTTGCATGAATTCCATGTCTTTTTTTCTCTAACCCTGATGCGGTGATTTATGTCACCAAGAAACTGAAGAGATGAAAATTTTTTAATCAAGGGAGGTACTTTAAAACAGTTTTTTGTGAATCTTCAAGCTCACAGTCCTTTCTTTTTCCAATTAGCTTATATCAGTATGGGCAGAATTTACAGACACTAGCAAAAAAAAAATTAAGAAAAAGCATGGGATATTACCCTTGTAGCTGAATTTTTTTTTCACTTCATTATTTCAATTTCCTACATTTTCTATTATATCTTTGGCTCTCAAAGCCTACTGCATAATCACTAAAGGCAGATGACTAAGGCTAAGCACATCACCATGTCAAAAATATCTTCCATTATTTCAGTTTTGTCTCTTCATTATACTCTGTTCTAGTTGCAAGAAACATTACGGTTTTTTGTTGGTTTTTTTTTTTTTAATTGGGAAATATTGTTCATTCTTTGATAAGCAATTCGTCCAACATTTCTGTAATGGTAAATTCAAAGTTTCAGCAGGCTGCATTCTGGGAGCAATGCCAGCAACAGACTGGAGAATCTAGGGTAGCTTTCAGTATCTCTTCACTCCCATATGGAGTTACTTCAAAACAGAAACAGAGGTGAGCTATTTATAATCACAGTACAGACTCAGTCCCCCCCCACTGAAGTGACACACAGAACTTGGTCACCGAAGGGAGCACATGCACCACCCACTCCTCTGCTGTGTTGGTGTTTCCTGACATCTGTCAGTGATTATTAGCCACAACAACTGTAACGAGCTCGATATGATTTCTGTTTAAAGAGTGCTAAGTGCAAGTCCATTTTTGGTTCAGATTACATGCACAGGCTTACTGGGTGAAAAGCAGCTGTCATCACCAAGGTTTATGAGAAGAGCTGTTGACTGCCTTCTCCCAGCAGTGGTGCAGACTGGACTACCTGTCTTAGCAATGTAGGCAACATTTCTCCCAAACAGGACACAAACAGGATGTGGCAGGCTCCAGCATTGTTCATCCCCTATCTCCCACCATACCACAGCTTGCTTGTGAAGGACATGCAGGGGAAATCTGCAGGATCCACCACTGTCTATCGCATGCCATAAATATCCTTGTGAAATCCTGGTGGTATTTTCACCTCCTGCAAGAGGCTTGATTTCATAGCTGGTCTCAGAGCGATGAAAAAGTGGCTAGCCTGCTCTCTCACCAGAACATGAAGAGGACTAAAGTGCTTCAAAACTGCTTCTGGGCCAGCCCCTAGTCAGACCCTAATGTTTTCATCTGGAAGACAGCTCCTTGTACCTGTGGCTTTGCCTTCATTGCCTGGTAGCCTGGTTGTGCAGGGCTTTCTCTCCCAGCTACGTGGTTCCTGCTGGCAGGGACTGATGGAGTGCCTAAACTAATTGTATGGCCCCTGCACAGCTTACCCCTGTCCTCTGCTGGCCAGTGGCTGGGACGTCAGCATACTGTTTCAGCTCAAGCCACTCAAGAGACAAAGCAAACCACATCCTTGTTCTCCTGAAGGCTGCATGCACAGCATAGGAGAGAGCAAGGCCTTTTCATAACCCACAGATTTTGTGCATAGAATATATCCTCCCAGAGTTATGATTTTCTTCATAGTGACAGCTCTTTGAAGCCAGCCTATTTGCTCTGCTAAACCCTGCAGCTCTGCCTATCTGCAGCAGATTTATCAGATACTGCTATTATCATAATGCATTTAAATTTCTTTCACGGAAGTTATAGGGAGAACGATACTCTTGGGATGAGCTACCCAAGCTGTGGATAGCTGTGAATATCCAAGCTGTGACAAGAGTCAACTCCAGCAGAGCAACAGAACACTTGAAGGTGCAATATATTTTTCTTCAGGAAGAACAGCTTTGCTGGTCTATGGGAAAAACTTTTTGGTGCCTGCCTTAGATGTGCAATGAGCTGCACAGCTGCTGTGCCATGATAATTCTTCTATGACTGATAATGGCTTAAGAGGAAACCCTTCTGAAAAATCATGAGGAGAGCTCAAAAACCATGGGAAAAATAATACAGCCTGAGAATATAAACACATGATCTGGACTTCAAAACACTCACAAGAAATGAAAAAGTGTCATCTAGAAGGACAATCCCTCCTTAATGTTTCTCGTGCTTGGTCTGAGAGAAACAAGAATGATATAACAATGAATTCCCTTTATGATCCTCAAAGACTGGCAAAGGTAGGGATTCCTAGCAGAAGACTCAACGGACGCTGGAGAGCTTGGTATGAAAAGCATCTCCCATTGCACACTTTCAGTGTGAAGAAAGCCTGACTTCCTCCCTGTTGAAGTCACAGCAGAAATCTTTCTCACACTATTTACTATTCAGCTCCCCTGTCACCAGACCTCTGCAGTCCATTTGGGTCTCTAAGCCCAGGGCTGACAGCAGGTTTGGCTTCAGGGGCCAGATGGTTACAATACCTATCAGCAACTCAGGTCTAAGCGTCTTTCGCCTTCTGTTCTCAGTGCCAGGAAAGTGAGGATTTGGTTTAAAGTCTTCAGAGAGCAATGGGAACAGTTTCATCAAATCAGTCAAGTTATTTCATGAATTAAAGACCTAAATAACGTAATTTTCAGCCTAGCCTCTCAGGAAGAAAAAAAACAAGCACTGCTACCAGAAAAAGAGAGGAAAGATCCAAAAAATTCTGTCGCAGGGATGAAGAAACGAAGTCTAAGCAGAAAGGGTCACGTAAGTGTATAAGGATATCGCTTATTTGTCTTTCCAGGCACCTGGGAAACCTGGATTTGATTATAAACTCAACAATCCAGCATGCCTGTACATAAGTTTTCCGAAATACAAGGTATAAATCTAGCTTGGGTCCCATCACCAGCAACATTAGGAAATAGAACAGCCCCATTTCTGCAGAAAATATTACTCCAACATGTTCATTTGGAATAGAATTTATTCAGCAAATTGGGCAGATTGGTTCTTTGCAAGTAGATTCAACCATGTGTAAGTACGAGAAGGCAGGTGAGCTATAAGCTGTGGCCAAAGGCCAGCAGGTCCATCCTGTGTTCATCTTTCCCAACCGGAAAAATGTGTCTGTAACACCATGAGAGCTCAGCTTAATTTGGTTTTAAGACAATCAATATGAAATACCAGAAAATCAAAAAAGATCCATGTGAAAGCTGGCAAACTAAGATAATTGGACTTCGAAACCTGCTTAAGCCCTTATTTATGCACAGGACTGTTTCTACAAATCCACAGCATCAGAACACATGGATGGCCATTTTCAAGTAATACAACACAATTCCAGCAGCTCCTAAATAAGGCAAGCATTGTAGCCACACAAAAGCTGGCAGGGTACCATACCTCCATCTCCTTATGCACTTGCTCTTAAACAGCAAGTAAATAACACTACTATGCTCCTGAAGGTTGGAAGAAGAGCTATACTGCGTGTTTCTGATAGAGTTTGAATAATCCGTGCTTTTTCAGCAAAGATTGACATAGATAAGTCAACCTTTATTGACATAGATAAGTTTGCATAGAAAGAAAAAGCTGTAGAACCGTCTTAGAGAAGGTGTATATGGTGATGAAATTTATAGTGTTGCACCACCAGTATTACAATGACTGTGTAAAGAAGTAATCATAATAGACATCTTTTAATCAAGTCTTTGTATGTAAAGTGTGTGCTGAATGACTAGTTAAGAGAATTCCATTCCACTGATTGGATCCTTCATAGTAAGGAAAGCTTTCAACCTTGCTTTTGCATGGGTGAGAGCAGTATTACCTTATGCCAAAGGTTCATTAACTACTGAGTAAGAAAGCTTTCCTATTAGTGTCACTGAGTGTCCCCTCCTGGTTTTAAAAGGTGAGGAAGATGGAGTAGAAACCCTGAAGTCCATGATGCCTTGTTCTATTGAGCAGTCCTGTCAGTGCTTTCCAGCTCCTGCCTAACTTGGAACCGGGTGTAAGGCAACCTCTGCCCGCAGCCATCTCCCCAGCTCTGATTATTTCTGTGCCCATTTGCAAACCCCATCCATTTCAAACAGACACAAGTGCAGCAAGGTTCAGGGCAAGGTTTTCCCTTTGTTTGGTGTAGTTACACTACTTTTATTTCAGCATAGTTTTACCTTGCATTCTGGTCCTTTCCTGCTTTGATACTCTTCTTCTGGATTGTTAACACTTACTGCTTCACTGTGAGCTGTTGCACTGACAAACATGCAGTAGCAGGGAGATACTCCTCTCCCATTTTTTCATCTTTCTACAATTTTGTCATCTATGGTTTCATTTCTCTCCCCAATAAAGCTTTATTTGTCTTGTACCTTTAAGAAGGGGAGAGAAAAATGCAAGAAAACTCTAGTCAAGATTAAAAAAAGGTTTTAAAAAAAGACAATAAAAGAAGGCATGTCTATATGTTGGAATTATGTACTCAGACCACTCTGACTTTTGAAGCAATGTTTTTGTTACAGCTAAGCCAAAAATTTAGGAATATTTTTTTTTAAAATGGGAAAGCAATTAGACATACAAAAGATAATACAACTGGAGTTGAGACAACTGATCTTCCAAGTCACCAAGCTGTTAACAATGGTGGAACTCAGAGGAAGCCAGGGAAAATTATCTTCAGCCAGGCTGATTAATAATTCTGCTGTCCTGGACAAAGAGATTCTGTGTTTAATAAAACCCGTGCAGTTCTATGCAGCATGTTTACATTGCATGCATACACTCTCTGAGCTGGTGCAAACCAGGAAAACTGAAACAGCCTCTTGAAGTGTTTTAAAGCACAGTTTNAGAAAAATGTGTTAAGTGCTACTTAAATTCCCACATCAGCACTCCTGACTCGGTCAGTGTCACAGCTCAGCATGAGGTACAGTCACTTTTTGCCCTACTCAGATTTCGGTCATCTTCATTTAGACAAGGGTTCAGCACTACTCTTAATTGCACTCTTGACTTCAGATATTCAAATTTATGTAGCAAGGGCATGAGCATGTGACTTGAATTAGAGCTCCTGCCAAAAGAGAATAAACCATTTTTTTAACAGCTGGCCAGAGGGAAAGATTCTCTAACAAACCGTAATGATAAAAAACCCCCTAAGCTGGCCTCAACTATGTACCATACTTCTGCAGTCCTAATTGGTTTCACTCTGCTTTCAGTGCAGACCAATTAGACCATATGAGCAGGTCACCAGAAGCAATGTTCGGAAGCAGCTAACCAGGAACATGTTCCCCGGTGGGACTCTTACTGACATTACTGTAAGATTCAGCTACTTTCTGTGATTAAGCCTTCATACAAACTTAATTATTTTAATAGTTTGAAATCAAGAACTGAAACCCAGCTAATTAATGGCAAGCACGAGTTAGCTTATTCAAATCCCACATGGGACAACTGTCTCATTTCATCACAATGATTTAATTAGAAAATGAAAACAAATTACGGGAGAGTAGACCTGAAAAATCTGAGGAACGCCTGCCAGAGGAGGAGGTTCTCTTGTCACAGAGGACATTTTCTGTGTAGAGCAAAGGCTGAGCCCAGAATGTTTGTTTCCTGCAGCATCTTGAGGGGCAGTGGAGCCTCAGGAATAGGGACAGTCTTTGCAGACACCTCTCTGTGCTAGCACAGCCCAGGAGCTTCATGTGTGGATGCTGCCGGCATACTGTGCGTCCACTTCCCTTCCCCTTAAGGCAGCTGTGGTTAAAAAAGGCAGAGGATTTCAGCAACCAGCTTGTGGGTTTCCGTTCTGGACTCACCCAGACCGTTAAGCATGGCAGCTCTGCTAAGCACCATCCTGTTCTCCCAGCTGCCATGGCAGAGCAGTGCCTTTCCACATGAAACATTTACACTACAAGGCCGTCAAGACTGTTAAAATATAAAAGAAGCATTGCCTAGAATTGCGGGGGAGTAACTGAGGAAATGGAGAGGGCAAGGCAGCTGCTCTCCTGAGTAAGGGTGCCTGCATACTACAATGTTGCCTGTGTACAGCAGTGTTGCCTGAGTGTAAGTGAGAACATGGCTTTGAGAGCATGTTTTTCTGAAGTTGCTTTCCTCAGTCCACCTCCCATTTGTCGTCTAAGCATTGACTACTTTCTGGACTCCAGAAAGGCCCTCTGGCCCTTGTTGTAATAAACAGTGTCAAAGTACTGACAAAGAAGTTAATTTACAGCCCATCTACCCTTCTTCAACAGTAGGAAGCACTCCACATACAGGTGAGTGTCTGATTACCACAAATCTCAGTGCATGAGGTCTGTCCACCCAGATGATGTGAGGGGCAGTGCATTCACCCACTTCCCACATTATTGCTTTCTGGTCAGCCCAGTGCATGACTTGCAGGGCATGACAGATGTAGGCCTATGAAACAAGTAACTGAAGCACAGTGTTTGCCATCAAACAAAATCTCCCCTGGGAAATCATCCAAAGCAGCACCATACTGGGGACTCTCTTCATAATAAGCATTGTTGTTTCTAAGATGCATCCTGTGACTGAGTGATTAAAATGCCTTTAAACTACAAGTGAAGACAAAGAGTGGCACCACAACACCAAGCATAAGATGCCTGTAAGAGCTAACCTGAATTCACAGACCACCATGTGTTACCAAACACAGCAAAAGCTCAGGAGTCACAAAGATGCTGCAGAGAGCCCTATCCTGCAGCAGTGCTGTGCAAGACAGCTCACATAGCTTGCCAAAGGCACCCCCTCCATATGTGCACACAACCCAGAAGACCACTCTCAAGAATAAGTGTGGCACATCACATCGCGCTTTATGACTATACCTAGAGCTGTAGCAGGGAGAGGAAAGATGGTGGTACCTGCTCCCACAGCCTGTGTATGGAGGAATACAGCTGGTGCAGGTAGCTCGCTTTGCAAGCTGCAGTTCAGGGTACAGACTGATGCAGACCGAGTTGGAGCTGAGGGCCCACAGGGACAAGAGGCCGTGACCTGCCAACCCTTTGCACAACCAAAGGAGAGCCGTGGTGCTGGCCAGGGGAATGGATGCTGGGAGACACAGCAGGAGCCGAGGGCTCCGGAGGAAGGGTGAGATTTGGGAGACCGGAGGCTTGCACGTGGCTCAGACTGTGAGCCCAGGGCTTCCTTTGCTCTGGATCCTCCTCAGAGGCACCAGCTGGGGCTGCTCCTGTGTTACTGCGCTGTGAGTAAAGTGTTCCATGGAATGAGACACCTGAGACTCTGCCCTGGGAAGCCTCATCTGAGGGAGAGGGGGGTGAGCAG
The DNA here is from genome assembly GCA_013400235.1 of Oriolus oriolus. Lineage (NCBI taxonomy): Eukaryota > Metazoa > Chordata > Aves > Passeriformes > Corvidae > Oriolus > Oriolus oriolus. The sequence goes on along the minus strand of VXBT01008769.1, from coordinate 55,712 downwards.
GGACTCGAGCGGGGCTGCCGGGGGCTCAGTGCAGCCCCCGCTTGTGGAGGGGCTGCGGTCCCAGCAGCGACAGTCTCTGACATGGGGACTGTGACCGCCAGAGCCTCCTGAGTGGTCAGACTGGGAAGTTTCCTTAACAATGGGTAAGGAATGTTTTTTTAAAAATGTGAGCACCTTAAGGGGTCACATTTGTAAACAGATTAGACACTGCAAGGTTTTGTGAAGCAATGCCTTAATACCTTTAAATCTTGAAGTCCATGTGTTTACATCCCTGTCACATCAGTCAATGCTCTGTGCAACAGCTTTCCAGCTGACATTGCTATTTCAACCCTGCTCCTGTCTTATATTTCCCTTCCTTAATTTGTTTTGCTCTGTAACAGCATGGTTGTTTAATTAGCCAACAAAAGCTCTGCTGCTCTCCAGCATAACCTTTCGTGCCTCCACTGAGCATTCAAGGCTGTTTGGCTGCCTGTCTGCTGCAACCACACCACACTTTATGTGTACAATCCACTTATGAGCTCTGTGCTCTCGGGATCTGTCAACACAGGGAATTTACTGTCAAATACGCTCAGGTGCAAATTTAATGGGCCATCATTATTCTTCCCTAACTATTTTTGTGAGTTATCAAATTTCACAGAAAAATGTCTTTGAGCTGTTCAACTTAATCCACTTCAGAGGAGTTCAACTAGAGCATTGTAAAATAAATGCTTACATAAATAGCTAGTGCTAAATAGCCTTTTTGTACTCTTATTGTAAGCCAAGCCATTACTTAGCATGTGCACCCTGGAAAGTCTCTCACCTAATCCCGGCTCTAAACTAAAGTGATGGATCAAATGACCTACTGAATACAACTTGCCAGCCCCAGTTTCTCAAGGACTGTATACGTAGGAGGTAAGTCTGGATTATCAAGTGGTTTGAATTGAAAGAGGAATACCTGTATGAGATTAACTCTCTAATGCTCTGCATTTTGCTCCAGACTCTGTAACTGATATCTGGCTCACTCAGGACAGGGCTCTTTTCAGTTGACCCCACTTCTGATCTGGAACAAACGTTTCAAGTATCAGGAGAGGAATACATATGCTGAGCAAGTGCTAGGTAGGCAAAACTTTAATTTACCTAGCTTTACATCTAAGGCATTCATCACTATGATGTTCTGCTAATCTGGCATCACATAAAAACTTTCTAAGTCTACATTATTGTAAAAATATAAACATGTTTATTTGTAGGTTTCACAAACACTTGTGAACATTGGCATAATCTAGGACAGCTGCCCTCACTTACTTTGCAACCATTTGTTCCTTTAGCTGTTTTTCACTGTCTCCTGTTTTAATCAGTTTTATTATTTGATGACAGCCTAGTCTGAATATATGATGTGTGCATTTGAAGGATGTTGTTGCAGGTTTTTAGCAGCCCTGTTCCCCTGTTCACTAAAATATTCAGATTTGTAAGAGCAGATGGTGTTTTTGAGGCAGAGTTTTTTTAATTCAGGACAGGTTTGGCAGCTCTGTCCACAACACCTCATGAGTGTTTCACTGCTTGCTACCCCATTCCTTCTCATGCAGATGCCAGGTCAGGTCTGATGTGTGGTGAGTGTTTTCATCTTCAAAGCCCTGCTGTTGACATGGATCAGTTTCAGCGCTGCTTTTCTTCAATTTTCTATAGATCTCTTAAGTACTTAAATTGTGTCTATCTTTCAGACAGCACCAGAGAGCTTCTGAAGAAATGGTGCCAGAATTACATTCATACTTAGAGCAATACTGGTTTTGGTTTTAATTGCTATTGTGTTTCTTTTTATCAGATTAATAAAATATAGTTTTTGAAAATATAAAGGCCTAAACTAGAGAGGACAGACAGAACAATTATCACGGAATCATTTATATTGAGAAAGGCCTCCAAGATCAGCAAGTCCAACCTTTCACTGATCACCACTTTGTCAACTGCGTCAGGGCACTGCATGCTACATCCAGTTGTTTCTTGAACACCTCAAGGGGTGGTGACTCCGTCACCTCCCTGGGCAGTCAGTTCCAATGCTTGACTATGCTTTCCATTAAGAAATTCCTCTTGATGTCCAGCCTGAACCTCTCTTGGTGCAGCTTGAGGCTGTGTCCTCTCATCCTGTCACTGGTTGCCTGGGACTGACCCCACCTGGCTACACCCTCCATTCAGGCAGTTGTAGTGCATGATAAGGTCATCCCTGAGCCTCCTTTTCTCCAGCTAAACAACCCCAGCACCCTCAGATGCTCCTCATAGGATTTTCTCTCTAGGCCTTTCCCCAGCTCCATTGCTCCACTGCCCTTCTCTGGATGCGCTCCAGTACCTCATTGTCCTTCCCGTAGTGAGGGGCCCAGAACTGGACACAAACTTCAAAGTACGGCCTCACCAGTGCCCAGCACAGGGGGACAATCCCTGCCTTGGTCCTACTGGCCACACTGTTTGTGATACTGGCCAGGATGTCATGGGCCTTCTTGGCCCCCTGAGCACACTCCTGGCTCATATTCAGTTGCTGTTGACCAGCATCCCCAGGTCCTTTTCCACCAGGCAGGTTTCCAGACACTCTGTACCCAGCTTGTAGCACTGCATGAGGTTTTTGTGACCCAGGGGCAGCATCCAGCACTTCACCTTATTGAACCTATCATTATTATGGATCAGAATCATTGCACTACGTCATTGCTGTTCTTGAAAGTTTTCCATTACCATTTCTGTAATTGCATATGATGCCAAGACTCCAAAAGTTGAATGTGCACCAATCATCTTTTAGTACAGAACACTTGAGAAGAACAGCTGTCAGTGACTCTGCTTGTACTTCTCACAGCATGGTAAAATGAACCAATGACTAATTCAATATACCAGGCTTCAAAACCTGCACTTCTTTTCTCTCATAAAATCTGCAAGATGGGAAGATCAAAGTGAGCTGAAGAGTGTTGCTTGTAGCAAGAAACATTGTAAGCAGAAGGAATATATGCATTTTTCTATCATACTAACCTTCAGGAATTATAAAAGGCAGCTATTTAAAAAGGCAGTTTTGTGAACACTTGCTATATGGTGCAGTACCTACAGGTAGGACTGATTCAATGCCGTGGGAAGGTCAGTGCATTGTAGCATTGACCACTGCAGCTTTAATCCAACTAGATTATATGAGACTTAGTGTGGGACAGAAGCTTGACAAATCATCTCACCATAGGAAAAGCAGCACTCAGTTCCTCATTTATGAGGCCAAAAAAAAAACCCCAAGCAGGGGATGTAAACAAAACCTCAAAGTGAAATTATTTCCTTCTTTGGAAATACTGTATTTATGATGACCTGAGTTAAGGATACCTGAAAGGAAAATTAAGCAATATTCATTAGTAATGTGAAGCACTATATTTGGACCAAAGTTCCCAAAACTGCAGGCAAAAATGCAGGCAATTTCTCAGTCGTGCTCAGAGTCCTGAGTAATTTTGAAATATTTGAAATTGAGTAGATAGTTATGGGAGATTTATTTCAGAATTCTTTATAGTTTCTATTTTATTATCTCTCTTAGAGGAAGAGAGGACAGGTAATTATGAAATTATGCATTATGAAAACATAGGATAAGTTCAGGACTGCTACATCTCTTAACTGCCAATCTGAACTGTCAGTTCGTAATAGTTCACAAATTTACTTCACCCAGATCCCATATTATACAGAAATATTTCATGTCTCATAGTACCTTTAGTGCTGTAGGGAAACAAAAATATTAAAACATTCCATGGATGCTGACAGGTGCAACAGAATTGTCCTTACAACATGCACTAAACTATTTCAAGCCATCTGACATACACACATCCAGTTGCTCTAGTTGTTTTCTGGTGAATTCTGAAAACTGAAGCATCAGAATATGAACACTCTCTTAATGGATGCTGCCTTATTCTTCTACATTGTGCCATTATTTAAGAGAGAAACACACACACAGACTACAGCACCGTAAATATGGAGAACTGATTAGCATTTGATGCTATTGATTCTGTTTATTATGATTATTAATAGAAGTTCCATGTTTTATCATGTGGAAAACCACGTGAGAGAAAAAAAAATTTATAAGTATCTTAAAGAATCACATTATGCCTCTAGGCTTTAATATAAAATTTCACAATTTTGAGAAAATTTTGTCTAGAACCCAAATAAGCCATTAAAATATCATTAACACCACCATAATTTACCTAAAGCACAACATTTTATCCCTCGTCTGATTCCTTGGCATCATTATTCTGAACAGCAGATTGGCAAGTGTTTTGACAGGTAGGTCATATGTCTAGGACTCAGAATATCTGCTCCTAGCTTTTAAGTGGAATTGGCTACTCATTTCACTCCTCCTTGCCTATACTTCTGGGACTTTGCTGTCTTGCCTAGTAAGGCTTCAAGTACTTTGAGACAGATAATGCCTCTTAGAAATCTGGGCAGAAGGCAGAAAACTGGGCAAAAATACAACGGAACTAACTCATTTTCAGAGTCCCTGCTGAGGACTGAGGTGTTGCTCTAACAGAAAACAAACAATGACTCACATCAGCTCTGGGAGCAATTAAATGTTTTTTCTTTAGAGAACACAACTCCCAGCTCACAGTCTGATTGCTTCCAAAGGCTCTAAAACAGCCTTACATTACGATCTAAATATTTCTGGTTCATCTACAAGAATTAAAGAGATACCATGTTCATTTCAGCCTCACAAAGATATTAAAGAACAGATCCTTTTAACACTTTACATTTATACTGAAATAGACTTTCACTACTAATACAGTTTCACTGACTATTTCTTCACGGCTTTTGCATCTGCAGCTGCAAGACAATTCAGATTATCTGCTTCTGTCTTCAAAGAGCTGTTGCAAAAGGTTAGACTGACAGTGTTCAGTAAAATGCTTCTCTTCTCTAATAACTGTAATTCGTAGGAGGAGGAACCTCTTGTGCTGTAAGATTATGATGATGAAGAACAGGTAGCATTACAAAGGAAGTAAAATTTTGCACAGTTGTTCCAACTACCCCTGCAAATGTCCTCATTTATATTTTTAGCCATTTAACCATTAACCTTGAAAAACAGCTTGAACAGACAGATCAGAATGAATGTGTTCAGATCGAATACACATGTTTTTAGCTACAAAATGACAGAGAGATGGCAGAATTGAATCATGTCCCAAAATAAACCTGCATCAGAAGTAGCTGTAGGTCAGTCTTGCTTCTTAGATAGAGCTTTTTCCTCATGTCACAGCTTTTCGCTTGTGACTCAAGCACTTGCAAAGCAGTGGTGCCATCAGCTCCCCTTTCCCCTTCTGTTTTTCAGCTACAGTTAGCTGATGCTTACAGGTGTGAAACCAGCCACCTAAGGTTACCTCGTAGAGAATCCATCACTTGTGTTCCAGCCCACTGGGCCACACCACCCCCTTTAAAGTAGAGCAGTAATCTAGAAGCACTGTAATTCCTCTGCTTCCAGCATCCATCAGACAGTATTATAAGCAAGAAAGGCAAAGGATGAACAAGGTTATGCACTTAAAATGCAATAGCTTCTCAGCAATAAGCACATCTGATTAAGTTCTTTGGATCTCTTACATGTGTAAACCATGATGGAAACCCACGGGTGTTAAATAAACATAGTAGCTTAGAAATCTGTGTGGTCTCAGCAGAAAACAAGCTTTTTTGCCTATTGATCTTTACAATTAGCTTTACAGAGTAAAGCAACAACAAAGGAAATCTCAACAAAATGGATTTTGTACTTTATTTTTTTAAAATGTACTTCACGTGACCTATAATTTCTTACTATCAGAGCCTCTTTCCCTGTTTATAGTGACGTTCTCCACTGGGCAGCTGCTGTGGCAGTACTGCGAGGGTCATCATATACCACATCACCATGCAATGGAACTTCCTTTATCTCCTCCCAGGAAGACAATGTGTTTGTCCTTGCTATGACTTTATATTCAGTTTGAAGGTCCCCAGCATGTGCACACTGAGTAGAGACAAAAGTATTTCTCTGTTCAACTGAACAGCTTCAGAAAGATGGGTTTTTTTGAAACTCCTGAGCTTTTTTTGAAATTCTACATGTACCTCCCAGCATTTTCACAAACTTGTTGGTCCCAAGAACTGCCCCTCTTTGGTGTGGGAGCATTCTCTAGCATTTTATCAAAGAGAGAGTAAATTGTCTCACACAAGGCCTCGTTTCCAAATGAGATTTCCATCCCAAAATTATTTTCAATATTTCAGTATTTTCCAGTGTACCCATTTTCCAGTGTTCCCAGTGGAGCAGTTGCCATGGTGATTCCATATGACTGCCAAAGGGGAGCAGTTCAAGTCCTAAATTACATTTTGAGCATGAGTTTACGGCTGTGTTGTGTCTGGTCAATAGCACATGTTCAAAAGAGCCTACCCTTTGCATTGCCACCTTGCAATTTCTAGATGCCAAGAAGGTCCTGAGGAGTGCGCTATAGGTTTTTTTTTTTCCCATGCAAGAAGAATAGAAACATGGAATGATGCCATGCCATAAGGAAGTCAGTAGTGTGTTCAGGCAGGGGAGGTGTGGAAGAGGAGTGAAGGGACAGTTTCCTCCTTGCCCTGAAGTTTGTGTATCTCTGCACACGTGGTGAAGACATGATTCATGCTGTTCTTCCCTAATTCCTCTTTCTGATGAAGCCAAATGTCGAGCCCCACTAGGACTGGCTAGCAATAAGGGATCTATGCTTACCTTTCCTCATAAGGGAATGCCAGATGTTTTTGCTCTGCACTACAGTAATTCACAGAGACAGCATCTCCGAAGAGAGCACACTGCAAATATGCTCCATCCAGCTGGTAAATGCATTTGTCACAAGGCACAAGGTTTACTAAACTTTGCTGACAGGCTGAGACAGAACAAAAAATGTTCATTAAAACTTACAACCCTTGTGAATAAGCAATATCATACTGGTGGAAAAGGGAAATAATGGAGGATTTCACTGGAATTTCAGAGGAATCTTTTCACAATGAAAAAAGAGAATTCTACTCTCTGGACAGAATCCAGTCTGTTGCAGCCAATGAATATAAATGATGGACTACAAAGGTGAGCGACTTACCACTAACACAGAAATTCAAACTCCTAGTTCACTTCCCTGGAAGAATTAATTTAAACTTATATGGAGACCTTTTACAGTCTTGGCCTTTCAAAACAACATGATCAGCTTTCCATTTTTAGCACCTGGCCCAGAACTGCACAGATTTCTGTGCGTGAGTGGTCCTCTTACTCAAGTTAATAGGCCTTTCCATATAATTAACTATTTGGATTTAGGATTGAGCTTCAGGGGTGACATACCGTAAAAGTATAAAAAATAGTTTGCTGCATCAAGAAGAAATTATGCGAAGCTGGGGTAAACTCTGAGGTCAGTGCAGGTGGGTATGAACATACATGCCTCGATGCCTGTCTCTGCTTCCTTGGTTTGGCTCACAGCCAGTAAACCCATGGTCCAGTACAATTCCATTTATTGCTTTCTCAGAGAAACACAGATGTACATCCATAACTGATCTAAGCTTAGATTCAAAGACACCAGGTACCGATTTGAAATATTAGCTGTACAGTATCTTTCCAGATGTGCCTAGCCACTTTAACCTGGTCTGTAAAATCACACTGTCATCACTCAAGTTAAGGAATTCTCACCTTATTGCAGGCCCTGTCAGGGCTGCCTGTAAAGTTGTGAGGATATAACTTTGCAGTATTTGACAAGCTCTTCAGCAGCGTTTTGTCATGCAGCAATGCACAGACAGAAGGGCAGAGGAAGGAAGTGACAGCAGGCAAGAGAGAGAGTTGGGATAAGTGCTCTTAGGTGTAGAGGGTCCTTAAAAAAGTAATCATTGCAAAAATATGAAAATGCGACCCAGTCTCCCCAAAGACATTTAATCCTTTTTGCCCTATTGTGCAGTATGCTTGTATCCATGCATATGCATACACACAATTTCCTTAACTTCATCAGAATGTCCTCATGTTTGTATTTTATAGTGCACTTGGCCCCATACGCTGTGTTGTAAACTGCAAACTAATGATGCTTTTGTAACTTGAAATTTCCAAGCCATCAACATGTTGTGAGACCCCAGCCTGTTACCATCTTGGACCACTCATATCCATATTACTTATTTAGGAACATAGTTGGTATGAAAAGCAGCAATTACATTAGCAAGGTGTATCTTTAGAGTATTTTACTGATACTATGTTAATTAATAAAACAAAAGTGCAGCTTGCATGATCCTGGAATGGGTGTCACTGACGTGGAGTATATGAAGTCATGCTTTTCGCTGAAATAAAACAATGATCCTATAAAGAAATATCTTAAACAGAGAGGATAGCAGATAGGGGAGAATACTAATATTATATTAGGTCATACACATTTGAAATTATGTTTGAGCTAAAATTCTACATGCTAGCTAGAAAATGAAACACATCTTAGTGAAAAAACTCACAGATTTTCCTGTATCCCTCCTAATTTTCTGGACAAGAAGTGTGAAAGCCTAAATTCAAGTTACTGTAACAGCTGCTTGGATAGTGGCAAAATATTCAAATCTGTAAAAAATTAGTTTCTTTTCTGACTAAAAGTTGTAAGGTTCCTGATACACCTTCCCTCCCCCTTGACTTCTAGAACTGTACACACAATTCAGTCAAAATCGTGAATAATTCCTGGATACTAACGGGATGTATTAGGATGTACTTACTCAAGCTGTGTGAGAGACAGGACCAAGCTCTGATTCAGGTTTCTGAATTACTCTGCTCAGGCTGTTTTTCCACCTAAGGCACTGGCAACACTAGTCAGGAACTTCACAATTTTTAAACAGAAAAGAAAGAAACTAATATCTACTAACTAGTTAAGGTAGTTGTCTGTGAGAGGCCTCATGGCTGTTTGTAAGAATACCAGGCAAGGTGGAGACTGCTTTGAGGTAAGCAAATACAGTTCAAGCAGATCTTCTATAGACAGAAGACTGCCCACAGTATTGTATTCTTCAGTAACACCCTGTTCAATGACTCTAACTCTCATCCTGCATCCTAAATGCAGTCTATGTTGTACGTATTTTTCCAGGTTAGAATATAAGAATCTTCAGGAATCTTTAAATGTTAATATGAAGCTAGTCACAGGACCCAAATCACAGAAGAGAAAATCACACAAAATCAAATTGAAGACAAAATCACTCAGTGAGGTGAGGATTCATGTATCTAAGGAAATACCCTTGCAGAGGCTTGTAAGACTTCAAGTGTAAGACCAGCTTGCCCAGTTAAGCTCAAAACTGGGCTTGAAGATAGATTATTGAATCAGTCTTTCCCTACTACCGTTCATGTGTTCAGGGAAGTCTGCTGAGAACTAACTACGAGCTGGTGAGAAAAGCTGAAGAGTGACTGGACACTGTGGATTCCTTCATTCAGGCACTGCCAGTACACTTCCACCAAAGCCAAAAAGTGTGATCACTTTTGAAAGTCATCACCAAGACTTGCACATGCATGTCCTCTTATAGTGCAGTGAGGTACTTAGTTGCAATAGTAACACCCAAAGGAATTCAGTTGTCTTTCCCGAAGCCCCTAAAGGCACTACTATCCTTTTTTTCAGCTTATAAACCCATCTATCTGTCCATTTTCTCTCTTGTAGAGGGATTAATGATCTCTAATATATACTTTCTTCCAACTTTTTTAATAAAATGATGCCATGATGTTT
>VXBT01008769.1:17504-45875 GCA_013400235.1 Oriolus oriolus | reverse complement strand
CTTCGGTGGGGACATCGGGGTGCATTTTGATGTGCATTTCATCACACCTAAGGATCCTTAAATAAATACCGAGGTAAAAACCCTTTCTCCCTCTTAACTGTGTGCAGCTCTCTTAATTTTAAGACCAGGAAAAGGCATCAAAATACTAACTTTAAAAAAAATATTTGCCACAGTAAACTATTAGATGATGGACTGAAAGCAGGGGAGAAGGGGGTAACAAGCAAAATACACCTACCCAAAGCAAGAAGGGAAGACTTCTAGTGAAAGAAACGTGAGCAAGCACCACTAATGCTGCTATTCATAATAATCATGATAAAACCCATAGACATCATAGGATCAGAGGGTTGGAAAAGACCCTGAAGATCCCTGAGCCCAAGTGTTAACCCACTGGACTGCCAAGGACTGCCAAGTCCACCACTAAATCATGCCCCTGACATGATGAGCACTTGAAGGAATGGCCGCTCCATCACTTCCAATGCCTCAGAACCCTTCCAGTGAAGAAATCTGTCCTAATATCCAATCTAAATCTCCCCTGGCACAACTTGAGGCCATTTCCTCTTGTCCTATTGCTGATTGCCTGGGAGAAGAGACCAACCCCCACCTGGTTACAAACTCCTTTCAGGCAGTTTAGAGAGTGAGAAGTTCCCCCAGGCATCCTTTTCTAGAGACTGAACCCGCTCAATCTGCACCAGACTTGTGCTCCAGACCCTTCGCCAGCTATGTTGCCCTTCTCTGGACATGCTCCAGCACCTCAATGTCTTTCTTGTCATGAAGGCCCAGAACTGGACACAGGGTTCAAGGCACAGCCTCACCAATGCCCAGTGGAAGGGATGGTCTCTGTTCTGGTCCTGCTGGCCCAAAGCAATACTGCTACTCTTTGAGGAACAGCACAAAACCCTGGGAGTGTGGCAGCTGTACCCACAGACACTGGTAAGAGGCAAAGCGCCCAGGTGTCTTGTGCTGGGGCCAGGGGCCAGGCTGGGCCCCTTAGGGGTTAGGGCTTAGGGCTTGCCTCCAGGAGAGTTGTGGGTACTACAGTGACTTCTCGTGCCTGGGGAATGGGTGGCCATCCTGCTGACCATCCTGCATCCTGACCTCTCCTTGCAGCCCCCAGTGACAATCTGGAGGTTGTGAGCTCCAGCACTGCCAGCCACATGGCATCATTGCAGTCCCATGGTTCCTTCGTGCCTGAAAGCAGCAGTCTCTCCAGCCACCCACGGCCAGACCGGATCTAAAACTGCTCAAGGAAACAACAGTGGGCACAAAACTCAGCCAGCCAGCCTGAAAAATGCCATTGGTCAACTGTGCCAGCACAGAGTGCTGAAACCAGCAGCTTCAGCACTGCCAGTCAGGCAGTATGAGGGCTTTCCCATGCCACTGTGGCAGTCAAGAGTGACAGCCACTCCCAGACTGGGCTTATTAGGACATGATACACCTTTTGACAACCATGGTGGGGGGAAAAAGCCGTAAAGTTGGCCTGAAAACCACCACAGGACTAGCTGTGTGCCAGCCCCAAGTGCTGGCTGGCCCTCTTCACCTGTCACAAAAAAGTTGTCTGCTTATCTGCGCTGGGAGATCCCACACTCATTTACCAGTCATTATCCTCTGCCTTTCTCAAGAGCAGTATTAGGGGATGGGCTGGGGTCTCGTGATCTTCCCCAGGGTTGGCAGCACCTTCCCCAGACACTCCTGCCTACAGACTGGCCTTGCCTGGCTGCCCAGAGCCATGGCTGTGTTCTTCGAGCCTTGCTTGCCCTGAATGGCTGCCTTCAGTGTCCCAAAGGCAGACCTTTGCCCCTGGGGATGTTCACATGCCTGAGTTCCACCTGCATCCATGGTCTCTGCCTTGTCCAGGATGCCTGGCTGGGCCCCAGTGCCCTGGGAAGTCCCCAGAAGTGACAAGAGCACAGCCAGCCTGGTGGTGAGATTGCCACCACACCTGGACCAACCCAGGCTTCCTGCTCCAGCCTTCATTCCATGTCGTGGCCAAGTTGGAGGGGCTGGCCTAGGGGCTGCCCCAGATGCCATGGCATGGCAATAGCCTGCTGGGCTTGGGATTGCTGCACCCTGCTGGGGCCATGCAGTGCTGCCAGTTTTTGGGGATCTGCCAGGCCTGAGGAGAGGTGCCCAGTTCAGTAGTGCATCTGGCAGCTCTCTGAACCTGCGGTGCTATTGGCAGATTTAACACGTGTCCCTGGGCCTGAGGGTATTTGTGAGTTTGGAGGTTGCTAACAAGTTTTGGGGACGTGCCTGGGTGTGGTGGTTGCTGCCAGTTTGGGGTGAACTTCAGGGTTTGTGAGTGTTGCTGTGGGCATCAGGTGCATGCTGCCAGGTTTAGGGGGTGCTCTCATGTGTCAGGTGCATCTGCATTTGTTCCTGGATTTGGGCAATGCTACCAGGTCTAAGGGTTACTTCAGGTTTGGGGGGTGCCGCTGGGTTGAAAGTTGTTGAAAGCACCAATCTGCCTCAGAGGACACAAACCCTGTCCCTGCAGCAGAACCAGACAGTGCATCCCATGAGATGCTGGCTGTGTATGCTGTGCTCCCCAGCTGGTTGTTTCACCAGCTTGGCTACCCAACTGGCCGCCTGTGAGAAGAGCTGGGTTGCCACCCCCACGTGTTTTTAACTTGCCTTCTCTGAGGTGAAATCATGTCTCTCATGTGATAGTACCCACTGTGCTGCCTGCTGTGCCTTGGCAGTCAGTGGTGTGTTTCTCTTCAGAGTTTAAAGGCCTAAGTCCTCCTTTGGAGTCTCTGGTGATGATCGCTCAGGGCCACTGACCAGGGCTGATTTTCCTTTCGTTTGGTTTGCTTGGCGGTGCTGTTGGAGAGAAGTCAGGCAGTGCTGCTCTGCTGCTCTGTGTTGGAGCAGATGTGGAGGGAAGAGCCTTTAAGAAATCCCTTCCCAAATCAAGCTGAGGATTAAGAGGTTTGCTGCCAGTAAAATTGCCATGGCACCTACATCACCTGTCAAGATCTCCAACTTCTCCTGGGTTCACCTTAGTTTCTGCTCTGCAGGAGGCTGTTGACAAGCACTGAATCATCGCTCTCTGAGCTGTTGGATCCTCTTTTTGCTTTTTGTCACAAAGCGCTTTGTCAGACACCCGTCTAGTAGGTGCAACATGGGTTGCTATCATGTTGTTAAGTATCAAGAAGGGCAGTCAAAGCTATTTCTAAAAACGGGTCTTTGCAAAGCCACAAGTTTCTGCCAACATTAAGACAAGTGTTTCCCTTTGTAAATGGTGTCAGTAGACTGGTCTGACCTGTACTTGGACTTTAGTTGGTCTGACCTCATCTATGACAAAGAGACCTAATTCTCCCCTGTTATTCTAACGTGGGAGCGAATAGCTTGTCAGTGGTGCGGAATATATCTCAAGTCAGATGCCTTACATCATGCCAATCTTTTTAACAGTAAAGGTAAAAGAACTGATTGATTTTTAAAGACGATTTTTCCGGGTATTTTACTCTCACAGAATACACTGGTACTCAGCATTCAGTGTGTCAAGGTGTTGGAGCGCAACTTTTCGGGGAGAATGGTTGGTGACTAGTTTCAGTTATCTTCAGTCAGCTGAATACTCACAAGATTTGACAAAAGAGAGAAAGGTCTTTTGACAGCCAAACCTTGATTGCTAAAGCAAAAATCTAAATTCCTTACTGACTAAGCTCTGGTTGGATTGCTAGGGCTCTGTGATTTATTCTCATTTTATTCATCTAGTATCATTACTGAGGTAGGTTCTAAGCAACTGAGAGTTTTATGCAAGGCTGGCAGATTTGTCAAAATCTCAAGAAAATTCTTACTTGATTTTACTTTAAAAACTTGGTGTCAGCTTGTTCTTTTCTTGACACATTTCCCACTTCCCACTTTCATGGAACAAAGGTAGGGTAAAAAGAAGTCAGTGCTCTGAATATTTTCCCTGTCACGACAATGTAATGAGCCTGCTAGATCACACTGATCCAGTGAATAAGAGGAGATGCTGAGCACACAACAGAGACTACAGTGGAGATATTCCCCATGCTGTCCTGCATTATTAACCAGCAAGCCATGTCAGCTTAAGGGCAGATTTTCACCCACAAATCTATCTTCAACTCAAGGCAAGTACTAATAAATATCAAGGAGAGTGCTAGTAAGTGCTATAGTGGTACTTAATGATAAATTAACACTGCTTTGTTTCTAATGTCAGACACTTCTGCTGTCGTCAGGAGCAGAGTGGGAGAGCTGTAACAATTTTAAGACTGACAACTGAACACAGTAAATGTTTAATTCACCATACGGGTAATAGGGTTTGAGTAATTGCAGTGGAGATATTTGCATTACTGTGGAGGGTTTGTACATCACAGGGTTTGCAGAGGACAGAAAACATATTCTACTAATGATGAGTAAGACCCAAGTTGTTAATCTGCAGCCCTCTTAGAAATAAAAAAAAAAAACATGTAAAAACATAAATCTAATCAAACTGAAGCTCTAGAGACTATTTCAGAGAACCATTGTGGAATTATCTAAGAAAAATGGTAATAAGAGCATACACATTTCCCATGACTGCGGTCTCAGTCTTTCAGTGCTAACATCCTTTATTATGTTATTATTCATATTCAGATACAGTAAAAACAGTAACACTCTGTTGAAATGGCTGTCTATTAGACCTCTGATCCTATTTTTTTGTAAAAGGTCTCCTCACAAAGGTCTGGCACACATCTAGTGCACATCAGTGCAGGGAGAGAGGGCAGAATAGTTCACCCACCTAATAGAAGAGTCATGTGTACAGGAATTAGGTCATCCAAAAGGTGTTCAGGCATGTGACTGCCACTGGAGTTAACTGTTTATATCCATCAGATGCTCAGCTAATACTGACAATCTGCACCTGTGCAACCTATCCAAGAGCAGGGGACTAAATCCATAGGACAGCCCTAGCTCTTGCATAAGCCTTCCTTCCCAAACACTTTATCCACAGCCCTGGTCACACCCACACCACCAGCTCTACCTGAAAGAATGACAGAAAGAGTGTCCATGCCAGATCAGAGTCTCTCCTGCTGTTCTTGATGTGAATGAAGAAAAAAGAAAAAGGAAACTAACTAAGAAAATGGAGACCTTTCTTGACAACTCTAAAATTAAGAGATTCATCATTGTTTATACCAGTGCTGTCAAATGAGAGATGTGAGAACTGCTGCAGGATCACACCATAAAGCTGAAGATAATCTTCAAATCTTTTGGGCTTTTTTTTTCCATTTAAAATACTTACTTCAGATGTACTGACTAACCTGTGTCAAAGGCTGCCTGTTTTAGTCAGATGCATTATTAAATCTATTTTAATCTAGAAGAAAATAACCCACAACAACCAATGTATGCATCTTTGTTACACATTAAAATAAGAAGTCGAAACAATTCTCAGTACATGTCAGAAACAAACCAAGATCCACATTAATGGATCTTAATTTTAAAGTATGTAACGAAGCCAAAATTTGCTTTCTGACTTTATAAATTAGTATCCCTTACTGAACAGGACATGCTTAAAAGTTGATTTTTTTATGATCTACACCAGGTGGCAGATTATAGCAGTTCTGGAAACGGAACAAATTATATGGAGATGAGCCCATTTAGAACTCTATGTGAAGAAGTGGAAAACAGCTTATGGTTTAATTTCAGCAAAGACAAATATAAGGCCTCGCCCTGGGGAAAACATAATCCACAGTGTGCAGCACAAGCTGAGATTTACCCCTCTGGGGAGCAGCTCCAGAAAAGGGACCTGGGGCCCTGGTGGACAAGCTCAATGGGAGTGAACAGTGTTCTGCTGTGGCAAAGAAAGACCAGAGGATGTTGGGTTCTATCAAAAAGGCATCACCAGCAGAGATTAAAGAAGCCACTGTCCCACTCTACTCAGTGTTTGTCAGGCCACCTCTGGAATATTGTGTTCCATTTTGGTCCCTGCTGGACAAAAAAAAAAGATGTAGGCAGGCTGGACAGGGTTCAGAGAAGGGCCAGAAAGATGATCAAAGAACTGGGAAGTCTGCCATTTGAGGAAAGCCTGAGAGCTGGGTTCATTCAGCCTGTGGAAAAGAAGGCTTAGGGGAGACCTCATCACTATGTTTGAGTGCTTAAAGTGTGGCTCCAAAGAAGATGGAGACTCCTTTTTCGCAAGGATTCACACAGAAAAGATGAGAAGTAATGGGTACGAGTTACTTCTGGGGACATTCCTATTGGACACAGAGTAAAATTTTTTCACAATGAGAACAATTAGCCATTGGATTAATTTCCCCAGGGAAAGAGTGTTCCCCAACACTGGACATTTTAAAGATCCATATGGATGGGGTGCTGTCTGCCTTTTGACTAATAATTCAGCAAGGCAAGATCAATTCTAAGAACTGTGTTCAGAACCAGAGGTAAAACTCATAAAACCTCACCATCTGCTCCCAGCTCTGTACAAGGAATTGAGCAGAGAGGATTACATCCATCTGTACTGTCACCATCAGATATAAACCCCTAAGCACAGCAGTGGGATCTAGAGGCTATTCATTCCTCAGGTAATTGACCCAAATCCTTTCCTTGCAACACTCTGTCTTTTACAACTCCTTTTAGGACAAGGATCCTGAGTTTGTCCCAGGGAATCTGGAGCAAAGAGGAACTGCCTGGCTATAAAGTCTGCAGGCATGGTGGGAATGAAGCTGTGACTTCCCTTCCCGTCCACAGCCCCAGTCATTCAGTTAGTCATCACTAACCTTGGTGCTGTGCCTGGCATACTTCAAGGCAATGCAAAAATATATATCCTTTTTCTTTCCAGAGAAGGCAACAGTTGGTGTTCCCAGGCTGCTAATTTCTTGTGTGCCTAAGTCAAAAGGGTTATTGCATCTTCCCACTCATCCACTTCCTAACAACTGCTGTCTCTCCTCTCCGGCTACTGCAAGGTTTCTCATTTTGCTCTTTGCTTCATCACCTTTCCCTAGTATAGAAAACTCCAATTCTGGGCTTGCCCTGAACAGCAAATATAACAAAGCTCACCCCAACTTTCTCAGTATTACGGTGTCATTGCCCCTACCTGCAGGTTTATTCCAGGAATCTAGACAGGCTGGATTTGCAAATATACTGCTGCACTCAGTGTAGTGAAGGTGTTTCTTGAACTCTGCATTGGCACCAGTAGCTCCAGGCACGGCCTCCACCATCAAACGCAACAGCACAGACAATCAATGCGAAGCATTAAAAAACACACAAAAAGACACCAAGACAGAACTGGTAGGCCCACCAGAAAGGGCCTGCCTGAGCTCTGACATCTTAGTCAGTTTAGAATTAAGGGTAAGTTTAAAAAGTTTGAAGTTAAAAAGAAATCTAGACAGCGAGAAAGATACTTTGGGGGCTCAGTTCTCTCCTGTACATCCCCATATAATTGATGCTGTGCCTAAATTTTGAAGATACAATATATAAATTTTATTCCAGAGTGATGCTGACAGGCTCCAGTTTTAATGGGACTGCACTGCATTTTATTTATACATATGCTGAGTACATTTTCTCAAACACCAGTCCCCACCTTGAGGGATTACATGTATTCCTGTTGTGCTGGTACCAGCTACTTATATCAGAACAACAATAGTATATAGAAAAGTAAAAAAAGCAAAGAAGTTACAAGGCTCTTAGAATTCTCTTTGAAATAATTTACAGTTATTCCTTTGTGCTATTTTAAAAGTCAATATGACATAGAAGAAAATACTTTCCATGAAGACATGCAAGCAGTTCAGAGCCTCATTCAGAGTTTCAAGGTTTTCCATTTTTGACAGTTTCTAGTGCTACCAGTGTCTCTGTAGGAGCACAGCATGTTAGCCTGGGGATTTGATTTCCTTTCATCAGGAAAAGGACAGAAGAGCTACATTTCTGTATGCCTCTTCAAGGCACAGCCAAACACCCAGTCACTGGTTTTTCTCAGAATTCAGACATTCAGAAGGTATGCTCATACTTAGCCTGTTTTTCAAGCTGACATGTAGCTCCCACTATTAGGAACACCAGTATAAGAGAAAATCTTTGTAATTCAGGAATTCAAGGACATTTGTGACCAGACTCCCCAATACAGAACTATGAAGCATCAGCATGCAACAGACTTAGAATGCTGTAACTCAGTGATTCCTCCTCTCTTTTATAAATCCAAGCTTTGGCCTTACTTCTTTACAAACTTTGCTGCCTGTACCCACAAACAACACTCACAAAAAACAAACACACATTTCAATTCCTTAACATTTTGGTTTTCACATTAAAGGTCTTATCTATGTACATGAAAATTTTAAGTATTCCTTGTAATAGGGATTTGATTGTCATTGTAAAAGTGAGGGACACTCTCTTCTGCATTGGGAAAGAAAATTTGGATTAATTTAATCTTTTTTCTTCTTGCTCACAGAGATCTATATATAGATATTTATACTGAAAGTATATCACTACCCTCTTAATGTGGCAGTGAACTCAAAAGAGTAGTTATCAGAGCTGGAAAACACATGGATTGCAATGACAGAAGGTTGTATTGTGCCTGAACTGGTATGTCCTCATCCAGCAGCCCAACATATGGTAAACATAATTGATTTTATCACAGTGACAGACTTCTATCCACTGTTTTGTTGTGTATTTCTAATAAAAATGTCTAGACTCATGAATTAATTTCTCTCATTTTCCTCTCCTCCAATCTCCTTTGGTTTTTTCAGACCTATAGCAATATGTGTATTTCTTTGATGCTACTTTGCAGACTCCTGAGTAAGGATTAGGTACCAAACTGGGCTAGAACATCCATCCTACAGCTTGACAGCCAGATGATCCCCATACTGACAGCACTAAGCAGCCTTTTGCACTTTATCCTCAGGGAATAATAAAAATTGCCAAGGGAGTGAGTGTAAAGGAAGACCCTACGGACAAGATTGCGAACTACGTAAAAACACATCATGGACTTTGCCATGTGCAGGAATGGTGTGTGAAAAGTTCAGGCTAACTAGACAGTGCACAAGACCTGAGGACTCAGCACTGCAGTGCTGTCTCTGCAAAACTAGACATGACCTCTGGAGCAAGCTTACCCATATGTGCGACCAGAGCTCTGCCTCAGGCAGACAGTCAGCCTTGGCAAGTGCCTATGGACCTTACAACACCTGAAGAAAAATGATTTATAAGGGCAAAATAATGGACCAGGCCAGGGTGGGTTTTAACACATAGTTAAGGATAGCACTCCCCTGGTAATAAATGCACAGATAAATTCAAGCTGAAAGAAAATGAAAAAGGGTAGTTATCAACTTTTATAGAACTGATAATGCACTGCTTTAAAAAAAAAGCAAAGAAGGCACTGAGGCTTTCATTTTCCTGAGTGATTTGTTGATACTTAGATCAAACCAAAAAGACTATCAAAATTGAACAAAATCAGATGCCATTCACTGGATTCAGTACGTGAAACAGAAGTACAAGTAGCATGAAGTTATTTTCAAGTTGTTTGCTGATAAATACCCAGTATTTTGAGAAGAAGAATTTTTCTTCTGCCACATTTTTACACCTATATAATAATTTGAAAGGATGGGTGCACTAAGTTACAGCAGGTTACCACAAGCTGAACTGTATGCACCCTGATCTAAAAGACACAGAAGAAAAGGAAGTTAACATCAAACATCTGACTGTTGACCTGGATAAAAATAAAAGGACTATTCTGGTTTCAGTGCCTCATGTATATTTTTAACTTTATTTATAATCTGTTCTCCTAGAGATTTCCAAGGAATTTTGCCTTGCAGTTCAGCCAGCAAGTAGCACAGTTGGGCCTTTTAAGTTTGACTCACTTATTTTCAATTCTCACCTGTATTTCTCCATTAAATTTAGCATATGCTTACTTACAAAAAGAGAAAAATAAAAAGTTTACTTTCTTCCAGTTACTGTTATGTGAGTTTCAGAGAATCCTAAACTAATTTAGATTGGAAAAAACCTCAAAGATCATTGAATCCAACTGTTAACACAATACTGCCAGGTGTACCACTGAACAATGTGGTTCAATGTCTCGAGGCACCACCTTTACACACTTATTAGTATTTGCAGGAGCAGTGATTCCATCACTTCTCTGGGCAGCCTATTCCAATGTTTGACCATGCTTTCAGTGAAGAAATTTTTCCTAATATCGAATCTAAACATGCAAAAATGGTAAAAAGCCTCACTGTAATATCCTGGGCATACTTACAGGATTTCTCTGTTTTCATTATCTGATTTAGAAGTGTGTAAAAGTAGAACCTGCATCAGGCCACACATTATGTTCTGGGATCTGCATGTATTTGAGGCCTTTTCTCTGTGACCCTTGACACTGGAATGACTGTCTGTTCAAAATGGCCACGGTTTTGTTGATAAAACTAGAGGATGCAGGTAAAAAGAGACTAAGCAGTCTTAGGGATGTGAGCTTTGTCTTGTAATGGGAGTGGGGAAACCCCATGTGCCCTTAGTAAATCTTTGGAAAGCTGAAGCCTGTGGTAAATTACAGGGTCTTGTGATGTAAACACTGTTAGGGATCCCAAATTAGAGGAGCCCTGCTTTGCATGGTACTGCACTTTGTCCTGAAATTCAGCAGAGACAGGCAGATCCCTTCAAACTGTGATTCATCTAAGGACTGAAAATCCATGCCCACCCACCAGCAAATTAGGCACAGGGTCTGAGCTAGAATTTGGGCCATGTAAATACTGCTGGTTTTACCTACCTCAGAGAGGCAAAGTAACAGCTCTGTCTTCTCCAGCAGTGTATGGTACCCACGTACAAGAAACATTGCGACAAGAAGGAGGTGTATGTGTGACCTGCCACATCCTCATTTGTGTTTTCAACTGAAAAATGATTTAGGAATGAGAACTCCAGCCCACTCTGCAGACGATGGTACTGTAAAAATACTGACAGAGACATTTGGAAAACTAGTCCTGCACACTTCTTGTTTGGATGTGACATAACGATTTGCACAGACAAATCTTTGTCTGCTTGAGAAAGTCACATCACATCTTTCAATAGCCACAAAGATTAACTTTTGTGACCAGCATCATTGTATTGAGAGGTTCTGGGAGCGATTAGCACATACTCTTCATGTGCTCAAAAAACTTGCAAGTGCAGTAACAAGCAATTCACCATAGAAACCCATAAACCCCCTATATATTTTCTATACAACTTCAGCTTTTAATTGTTTACTGTTCACTGCAGAGACTAAATTATTTCAATGTAGATACATAACTCAAGGTCAAAATACCTTCCTCAGAACTACCCATTTCTGAACTTCCAGTAAACTGCTCATTTTTATCTTGGAATGGGAATATTGGTTTTACTACCCTGACTTTTAAGCAGTCATGAGTATTTTTAGCTGGTTTAAATTGTCATAGCAACATTTCTCCTCTCTCTGTCTTATGTCATATAAAGACAGAAGGCAGATTTTACCACATGTGTCAGAATTTTATACCATACTGTTATGCAAGCACAGGGCATCACATTCACCTTATTAGCTGAAATGCAGTGGATTTTCTGTAGAACCAGTAAATGGTTTTTTTGACAAATGCAGCTTGTTCCAGGCTCTGTGTTCCTTTCTAGGAAATTGTGGACAACATGTGCACTAGTTCTTTTACATTGTCCAGCTATTTGTTCTCACTAATTTTTTTCCTCTGAGCTGGGTAAGAATATGTAAAACTAGAAGAAGATGTTATCACAAATCCTGAGCAAGATTTGAATTAGCTCCAGCACTGAAAATCATATAGCTCCAGTGAAACCTGCTCAGGACCTGGGAAACCCCATCCACACTGAGTCCTCATTGTCCCCCAGACCATCAGTGTTGATGTGCACATACCATTTGGCAGAGCCATGAAATGCATTTTTAAAATTATTAGCTCCCATGTGGACTGTTTTCCCCCTTGATAAGAGGAAGTGAGGAGTGTAATAGTTTCTTTGTTTTTCTTTCTGTATTTTTTTAAATCTTCATGATCTCCTATGCAGTCAGTGGCTTTTGTTGAAATTTTTGTAAGAATGACAAGCTTGCATTTTATTGGTAATGCCTAAATCTTTCATGTTAGAGTCTAACACTAAAATCCAAAACAACACTTCCTTTTGAGGGCAACAAAGAACGTATTTCTAAACCTGATTTCTGACTGAAACTGTGGGGATTTAAAAAAAACTTTCTCAAAATACAAAGAGGGGGAAAAATGTTAGATGAAGTCCTGTTATTTTACCTTAATTTTGAGAAATCTGAAAGGACACTTTCTGGCTATAAGCCAGCTGGCTATAAGTCAGCAAGTTTCAAGCAGCAGAAAATTTCCTTATATGTTTGTACAGCTCACCAGGGACATGAGCAAGAACATATGCTTCCTGCTATGACTATTTGGAACACATCTGAATGAACATCATCATAGCAGAAAGACATGGGAGCTGGGGTTGATGACATCAGGCAGGCTGGGTGTGAAACAGGTACCAGGGCCAGATCTGAGAGAGGGGAGAGACAGAAGATCAGAAGGTTTTTATTTTGAGGGATAATTATTGATCCATTCATTTAAGGACTAGCCATTCACCACCCCAGTGAAAAAATGGTCCTGGTGCTGAGGCAGCAAAAGTCAGCTCACAAAATGCAGAGTGGGTAGGTCACCTTGTCTTATTCCACTCCTATTTGCAAACCCTTGCAGCAAATCAAGAATCTAGTCATGCATAGAGTTCAAAACTGCTGTGGGGTGACTCCAGGATTATCATGGAAAATTTTTCACCCCAAAACCAGTGTGAACACCTAGCCCAAGGCCTCTGCAGAAAAACATATCCTGAATAAACTACAATAGTGTATACCTTCTCTTGTTCTTTTGCTCTCCTTCTAAGAGGAACATAAAAGAGATTTTGATAACTATCTAGAGAATTGAATTATTACTGAAATAAAAAGTGGAGTTTTTCCTAAATTAAGCCCTCCTTAGCAATCCTAAGCACTCATCAGAATGGTTAAAAAGATAGGGGGTATTCTAACTGTATTGTGCTTCCTGCCAAAAAGAATTTTGCAATGCAAGATCAGATTCAGCCAGCTTACTTCACAAGTCACTCCAGTAAAAGTACACATATAAGCCTGGGCAAAATGTATCTCCCCATGCAGCGTATAAAACACCAATGATCTTTTTCAAGATACAAAAAGTAGAGATCTTTAAGCTGGCTCATATGTTCATCCCCTCCGTGTCCTCTTCCCTCTACTCTGTGTTTCAGCTTAGACATTATTTTACACCCGTGTTAGAGATCCAGGATATGTTTGGAAAAAAACAGCTTTAAAGTAACTAAGTGTTCAGTGGAAGAAACAGGCTTGTTAGTTGTCCTGTGTGCACTATTCCTGTGTGAAAGTCTGAAAAGTAGAGTAAGAAAGGCCTAGATTCTCTCTGTCTAAATCTGTTTTGTTAATAGCTCAGTACCCTTACAACCAGGCAGCCCATCCAGAGTGTCTTTTCACTAATGGTATACAAAGGTTTGTTGAGATTTTGATGTGAGTATAAATTACTTCAGGGCTTAAAAGAGCATATGTATCTTTGTGACAACTTGGCTATCACAAGAAGGACACCTTCCCTTTGCAGCCTTCCTATGTAAAGCAGAGCTAGCGTGTGCGCTTCTGAAACTTGAGAGTGTGCACGACTGAGAAACAGCCTTTAGACGTCGAGTGAGGCAGCTGGGACTGCAGCACTACCACAGAAACTCCTTCAAGTCAACCGGGCTTCATGATGTCCTCCTCCGTGCAACAAAGCACATCCATGCCCTACCTCCCCAGCTAGCACTGCCATGTCACGAGGAGAAAGGTGACTGAAAGCTGAAATGCCTTGATGTATGTTGTCCATTTACATGCATAAAATCAATAATGCCACAAATTCATGGGTGATGCTTGATGACTTTCCTCAAAGCCCATTACAACCAATGAATAGGTCACAATTGGTACAGAACAAAAACCTCAACCAAAAACTTAACTTGAAAAAAATATATTGTATTGATTAGAGCATTTCAAAACAGGTTTACATAATTCCTTCACCTCTCCAGCATTTGCTGTCTGTTGTAGAGGAATGAATACCAAATACCACTGTTCTGACATTCATAACCTGTAGTCTAAATAATGCAGATTAAGGGAATCCCTGTGTTCTAAATGTATGGCTAAAGTATCTAAAGACAGTATACAGATCTTACTGGAATCCAGGCCGTAGGAGAACAACAATATGTATCAGCATATAACTGAGGGGTCTTTGTCAGCAGAGAGTGGCCCCTTCTCTATGCAGGAGCAAAGATTTTAACTTCAGGAATACAAACTGAAACTGATGGTCGTTCCCTAAAGACACATTTACACTGCAGAAGAGGAAGCGCAACTGCAGCAGGTGTTCTGCAAGGAGCGCAGATGAGATCACAAACTACAATCTGAAAACAACACAGAGTAAAAGCATAAAGGGAAAACCCCCCAACTTCCTAGTGCTGCCCTACTAGCAGGTCTCACAGTTCTGCCCACCGTACAGGAAAGAAAGTCAGAAACATGGAGAATGGATGTTTTATGAAAAGTTGTATTTATCTGTGGTATACATCCCAGCTGTGGACCAGAATTCATACAGCTGAGTACCTCTACAATAAACCTCTACCACTTACTAAGGTTTCTTAACCCAACAGCCTAAAAATTCCTTTTTTGGAAAATTCCTTCTGTGATTTACACCTAAACAAAGCAAAAGCATTCTGCAAAACATGCACCCAAAAAAACACACAGCAAAAAAAAAAACCTTGGAAAGACTGTGAAATATTTACATACCAGATAGGACATTAGCGCTACCATCTGGTGGTGATGGTTGCACTGAGAATAACAATAATTTCATCTGAGGATCTCAAAGTGCAAATTTAGTCCTCACCATATTAAAAAAAGTAAATAGGTAATATGGAAAATGCATTCTGAATTGCAGCAACAGTGTAGTCCTGTATTTTGTTTGCACTGGAGGCAAATGTAAAAGGCTACTTGGAGAGACCCCATCGGCACACATTTGCTGCTGTACATTCCTCATCCTCCCCAGCAATCACCAGCTGCATCTGAGGGCAGATCCCTGCCTGTTGCCCTTAGCAGCTGAGTGAAATAATCTTCAGATATAAAAGCATATCATCTATATTTGGTATAAAATGTTTTGCCAGTGATAAAGTAAAAACCCAGATATGCTGTCCAAAAACATTGCGCATTAGTAAAGAAAATTTTTACACACAACTTCCGCTTGTCTGAGTAATTTCAAGTTTACCATAAACACTCATCATGTCAGAAGCCTAAGCATGATGGAGAGAAGCTTTGTTATACTGTTTGTAAGATGATTATGATAATGATAGTGTTGTTACTATTATTATTATCATTATTACTATTATTGAAAGTACAGTATTAAGCCTTACAGAACATAGGTTTTAGCTTGAGAAGTAATAATCCATTACATAGGCACTTTCAAAATAAGATTCTGAGGTTACTGAAGAAAACAATCTTCCTTTTGTTCTACAAGCAAAAATCTTGACTATACTAATGAAAAATATTTTTCACTCACTGTTCTGCTGAGCACATTAATTTTTAACTGGTTCCTTGTATCTATTGGTGCAAGGTTCTCACAGGGATAAGCAATGCTACAGCTTCGTTGTTATTGGCAGGTTTTTGTGTGTTTTGTTGTATTTTGTTGCATTTTGATTTGGTTTGGTTTTCTCCAGAAACATCCAGCTGTTTACATTTTTTTTTCCATCCCCCATCTGTGCAGAGGAATCTTGTAACAAGGGAGGCCATATGAAAAGTTTTGGGACAGACTGTGCGAGACCTACATAGAAATGGGCAGGGAGGGCTTTGTAAAGGTATCTGTGCCCCCTGCTGTCTTGCATTCAGGTGTCACACTATTTTAATTTGCACATGGCGAGGAATGAACAGAGCTTAATGCACGAGTTCTGACCAACTCCTGAGCTTCTGCAGAGAGAAGCCTTGCAGAGTCACACTATGTTCCCTAGACTAAGCAAAGATGTGACACAGGCAGTTTACCAAGGTTTAGTATCAGTTAATAAATAATGAGAAGTTTATTGTCCCATGTAAAGTGTCATTGCTGCCAACAGGTAAACTTTGCTTCTCCCCCTAGCCTGTTTTAAAGCCCTTGGAACTGATTTATAAACAAGAGAGCTTGAGAAGAAGACATCTACATAGCAGGATCTGCAAGGGAAGACACAACTGACAGCAAGCATCTCACTGAGAGGATTTGAAAGAGCAGAGGAAAAACATGGAAAAGAGATGAACAGTGAAAAAAATGCTAGAAACAGCACAAAGAGGTGGAAACTCAGGGTGAAAAATAGTAGCAGGATCCTTTTAAATCCGTGGGGGAGTACAGCATATAGAGATACTGTTTTGCATCAAGTCCTTTGCTTAAAACACCCCATCAGCCCACTAAATTAAAATAAAACTCAGGCATATTTGTTTAGCTATGACAAATGCCCTTTCTGTGTCTTTCAACCCTGCCCATGCTCTAAGAAGTTGCTGTGCCACTGTGTTGCATATTGCAGCCAGACTTCCTTCTTCTTGTCTGTGTTCAGGGACAGTTCCAGCTTCTCTGGCTCAGGGTTGTTGAGGCAGTCTGACATGGACAGTAATCAGAGTGTCTGTAGGCACTGGAATACATAGTAGGATGTATTTGTTTTGTTTCCCTAAGCACAGAGAGTTTAAGATGCATATTGTTGAGCTTAAGATCCATATTGTCAATCTTTTCTCCCAAAGCATATGGACAAGTTATTTTTGAAAAAAGAGGAAAATAAAAGCAGGGAACTGTAGTAATGGATTCTAGGAGCTAGACTTTTTTAAGACCTGTGCAGGTGATAAAAAGGGAAAGAAGTAGCCATTCTTGTTCCTTGATTCAGACAGGAAATCAATTTTCATCCATCATGATCTTGATAAAATTTTTAAATAAAAGGATTTCAATATACTTTTCTTCAGTAAGGCTTCAAACAGGCTTAGCATCTAGGTTCACAGATAGTAAGCATTAAGAAAACAATTTCTCAGCAGCGGAGCACCTGGAACACCCTCAGTTTCATTTCTGCCCACAGAAGATTAAAGTCAAACTATGGGTAAATCCAGTTTCAAGCTTTCTTTTTCTGGTTTAAATAAAAATCAAATCAGTCCACAAGATACAATTTTAATCTTTAAACTTTGGATAAATCAGTACAAGTGTATATACTGTTGACTTTGTTAACACTCATTTGGATGGCTCAGTAAGAAGAGGCCCTGGTTTTAATACAGGTAGCATGTCAAAATACAACACTGAGACTTGGCCTTGCCCTGCATTAACTTCACATATATTTAAGGTGCAATTACTACTTCCCAAAGCCCTTCAATACAAGGCCTTCTAGAATATTACTGTGATGAAGAAACCTTCTGGAAATAACCCGTCTGTCTTTACCAGGCTGAGTCATGAGAATTGCAACCTGGGGCTCAGCAGCTCAGATACTTACATGTGCAAGAGACCAAGCGGGACAGAATAAGTGATGAAATGGACCTGGTGCTAGACTTTGTGAAAGCTGTAACATGAACATCATATACTGGAGAACTGGACATCAATGCACATCTTGACTCAGCTTTAAATTCCAATTCTTCTCATAACTTCCGTCAAGTCCTGAGTACTCTCTCTCTCATGGAGTTTCAATCATCATCTGAGAATGCAATTTCCTGCCCCACTTCTTAATCCCTAAAAACATCTGCAAAAATAATGCTCATTGTTCAAATGGTGGCTGAAAACATCCCTAGCCTACTTGCTACATGGTGCAAGTCACTGGTTCCACAGGAGTGTGAGTAGTGTAAATCATTTACTTAGACTTGCTTTGTTATCTGGTTGCTTCTCATCTATTTCCCCAATTCCAAAGGTTTGCCAGAAGCTGTTATGTAGTACTTTTGTTGCAGGATGCCTTTGAAAGTATAATGCTTTGTATCTAAATTAAAGACAGCCAATCCCAGCAGGGGTGTTGGAATGGTCAGTCTCAAGAGGTCACTTCCCATCCTGCTGCCTGCACAGTTTAGGCCAGTCCAGTGCCGTATCTTGCTATTCTGCACAGCTCAGACACAGGTGACTCTCACTGACCCCACAACCAACTGTAAACTGGCTTTTAAAATAAAACACTGTGCTTGCATGCAAATGTAGGGTCTGCACTTTTGCATTTTTACAAATCCTTTTCTTCAAAGCCATGATACATCTCTAACTGGATTAAAAAAAAAAAAAAAGTGGGGTTTTGAGGGAATAAACCAACCATAACTCTGAAGTATGGCTGCTCCTGCTCTAGTGTGATTTACAGCTGAGATATAAGTCCTGGTTGCAGGCAACTTAATTGGGGAGCCTTATATCAACTGATAAAACTGTGGCTGCTGATGCTGAATCTCTCTTTGTTTGTACCTCTCACTTCCTTGCAGCATCTGCCAAATTTGGGAGAGTTGGGAGATCCTCCCTCTCTCTCTTTTATAAACAAACAGTGCAGCTGAGGAGAAAACACACCAGACTCTGCTGGGACTACATCTGGTAACACTGCACATTCATACACCACTTGATCATTTGATGCTCCTACCAAGGGCAAATAATTATACTTAAAAGTTTTCTCCTATCCCAATGTTCTTTCTCTTCTCTATGTCATGTAATTTTTTTTGGTTTGGTCTAAATGTATTTCTTTTTTTCTCAAAATATCATCCCAACTCTGTTATAGCCAGGTTAAAAAAAATAAAAAAAAGGATGAACAAAATCACCTTTCAAGGTTTAAGGCAAAGCGAGCCTGAATAGTCTCTCTCAAAAGCATCAGCACTGTGATTCAGGAAAAGACCACATCAAGAGAACTGGTGATGATCAAAGTTGCAGCAGTTTAGCTTTTTCCGGATCCAGTCTGCACAAAGGCAGAGATAAAAAAAGCAGGTCTCAAGGTAGGGTGCAGAAAACATTTCAGCTCTTTCCCTACCTTGCACCTTAGATTACACCAGTTAGCATGAGCCTGAGACCTCTAAAACTGGATGTGGAGTGAACCTGTCTTCAGAGTGGGCAGATAAAACATAAAACAAGCACCTTTGCTCAAATGAAATTAAAAATCTAAAAGAACCGGACAAATAAGTATGATGGGATGTCCTCCTCACTCTGAAATATTCCTGACCCTCAAATATGCAGTGCTAGTGGGCTTGAAAGGATAAAAGTGACCAACATTTAAAAAAAAGTAGAAAGTAGAGAGTAGAGGGTCAAAGCACGTCTGATGTGTTGCTCTATGTAGAAGTTGCCGCATTAATTAGTCATGCCCTTTAATTTCACCTGCTCCGCCTTGGGACAGAAAAGGATCACTAAACTGAAGACTGCAATGACCTGCCCTGAGGAAGTGCTATGCTTTGGAAGAACCTGATTTTATAAGGCAATATAGTTTTTTGGTTATGTTAATAATAATGTCCAAATGCTTACTTTTCACCTCAAAAATACATGGAAATAGATTTCCATTTTGGTAGGAAATTAGATAGAGCGCTTCTTTTTTCTTCAGAACCTAGGAAAGCCAAGCTTCCTTAGCAACTAATAGCATAAAATATTTATTTGATTCTGTACAAATGCCCTTCTGGGCAAAACATAGTCTCCACCAGAGATACTATTTTTTAGAAACCACATTGTTAACTTACAGTAACTGTCTATCTTGAAAAACACATCAACTACAATTAAGCTAAGTCAGGTCACATCAAGTAGTCTCTGGCTGGAAAAAGTATGACATCAGATAGGAGTACGCCTGCTCCTTGATGAGGCATAAGGAGATGATGGTAATAAATTCACAGCATCTAAAGATCTGCCCTCGCAGCTTCTGCTGACTTTATTAAAGAAAATCAGGCATATCATCCTGGGGAGAAAATAAATGATGAAGTAACAGAAGGAGAAAATAAAATAATTCGGTTTGGGCTCCAAACCTTGACACTACAAATAAAGGGCAACCTGATTGTGTTCTGCTTAGAAACTCCACAGGGCAGCTGTAAATCCAAGCCTAATCAGAGGGTGTATTGTTCTCTTCTCTGAGATGTTTTATTCTTTTTGGCTTTTTTTTCAGTCTAGCTTATTAGCGCTCAGATTTAGGAATTTTTTCCAAGGGAGTTGCAATCTTCCTATAATAGTATCTTCCACCTTTAAATGTGTGAGCTATACAATCAATGACAACTTGAGCTTAATGAGATTTTTAATGCCTGAAAATTAAATACAATTTTCTTAAGACTTAACAAATACTACAGGGCTATTTCATTTGAAGATGCTAGGCAATCAGCAGTCTACAAACTCAAAATAATTTTTCCTTTGTCTTTGCTTAAACGAAAAGTATTTCCACTTGGCTTAATATTACTCCCAGCTCCACTTTTTAAACTGGTTCTTATGATAACGTAAAATAACTATCAGTGAGAAATGTATACTGGAAAGATTAAGTTTTTAGCTTAAAACAGTTGGAGGAACAGTGATGTAAGCTACAGCCTTATTCTTTAGAAGCTACACAGGGAAAACTGATCTACAGTTCCTAAGGGGACTGTATAAGCTGATTCTTGTTGGGAAAACAGGTATGAAATTCTGCAGGTGTCCAGGTAGTTTATCACTGTCTTTCCAAGAAAGAAAAGAAGTTCACTGCTGAACACTCAAGAAACATCTAATAATGTTGCTAAATTATATATTGTTATGTTTGATCCAAACAATTTCGAGACAAACACAAGTCAGTGTCAGGCACCCCAGTTACTGTCACAGTAAGTAAAAGATAGTCTAGCTGCCTTGGGATTTTCAGATCTTTAGAGATAAAGGAGGTTAACCTGCCTTGGAAGCTTATGATAATCCATGAATTAAAGGGATTTAAAATTGCCAAAGAAGAACAGATGAATGTGGATACCATTTCTATAGTAACACATGTTGAGAGCTAAAGATAGTCATACAGAAAGGGTGTGTTTTGATTTTGATGAGTCAAGTCAGTCATGTGGGTGAGTATGTATTTCAGCTTTCATGTATTGTCAAAATGACAAATATATTTCTTCTTAATTATTATCCTAATTCAAGAGCATCTGATACTCGAGTGTTTTTGTAAAGAGCCTCTTGCAGTTAATAATAATAATAACAACAGCAAGAAGAATGCATATTTTAGAGCCATATTAATGGAGACAAACAGCATTATAAACCTGAACTTGCTGTGGAAAGCATTAGCTCAGTGTTCTTCAAATTAAGCAAATTAATTCCTGAGGAAAAGAGTAGAGTTACATAAGAACCAGAAAACAGGCAGAAAACAGAGTGTAACTTAGGGCTAAATGAATCCTTCAGACAGGTCAAAATACGAAATTGTTTCTGAATTGATTTCTTATTCCTTCCCCTCCCAGTCCTATGACTTCCCTATTCTGTCAGTATAGAAGTTTTCTTTTAAAAAAGTTAATTAATATACACTGGAGTAGATAGCATAGATTATTTTCCAGTTACCCTCTGAGGACTTGCAAAGCAATGTATTCAGATAGATTTTAACTCTTGATAAAACAAAGTCTATTGAAAGGCATTAAAGACTCTGAAGGAATTGTGGTGGTTTCTAAGGATCAGATTCTAAAGGTTTTGTGTTTGCCAAAGTAGAAGTATTTGGGAGACACATAGAAAATAGCTTGCAAAACTTCAGTATTCAGTTCTGATATACTCAATCACCTTGCTTTTTGAAAGTTTTGAAAGATGGGATGGATTCTAGTGTCTCAGGATGGTTCTGTTAAGGCAGGAATCATCTCCAAAGGCTGCCATCATGCCTTGAACCACAGGCTAGTGGTTCAAAATTTTGACAGTGTCAGCTTTCCAACTCCACTAAAGTAAGAAACAGAAGTAAGATGTTCTGGTATGTCACCAGAGCTGCTTTGAACAAAAAATATAAGGCAAGAAATTTAGCTGATTTCTGGATAACCTAGCAACATAACAATGGAAAAACGACTGTTTGAGAAGACCTTCTAATAAAGCCTTTATTTTTGAAGTGAAAAAACTAGAGCACGGTCAAGTCCTTCTGAAAACCATACCCAAGCAGTCAGTTAAAATGCTGTGCAGCTGTGCAATAGACTGATCTTTAATATATGCTTTCATTCCTTAAAAACGGTATTCAAACATCTCTTAACAAATCAACAGTCTATTTACTGCTTGTTTCTTTCTACCTATTATTTCAGTCCATTATGTTAATTTATTAAATAAACCAATAAGTTGAAAGAGGACATAATACTGAGCACCCAAAGGTTTCATGTTGCAAACACAGAGCTAAGCACCTAAAATATCCATTGGTTTTCCAGAGACTTGTAATCTCCTTAAACCCCTGCAGTTCTCAGAACAACCAGTTCACTCTCTCTAAGCATTCTGTATGTCACAGAATCACTGACTCACAGAATGGGTCAGGTTGTCCTAGACCCCACGGCACAGGATTGTGTCTAGATGATTCTTGAATACCTCCAGCAAGGGAAATTCCACGACATCTCTGGACAACCTGTTCCAGTGCTTGCTCATCCTCACAGCAAAGAAGTTCTTCCTCATGCTCAGGTGGAACTTTCTGTGCATCACTTTCTGCCCATTGTCTCTTGTCCTGTTGCTAGGCACCACCAAGAAGAGCCTGGATCCATCCTCTGACACACACATTTCAGATACTTACAGACATTGATGAGGTCCCCTCTCAGCCATCTCAACTCTGAAAAGGCCCAGCTCCCTCAGCCTCTTCTCATAGGAGAGATGCTCCAACTTTATTTTATTTTACTTTACTTTATTTTATTTTACTTTATTTTATTTTATTTTATTTTACTTTTTAAAATATTGGACCATTTTATTTAGTATTCCTACTTGTGATGATACTTCTTTTCATATGTCAGTCCTTTAACTACAGTTATTACTATGACATAAGCAGAAAACAAAATTCTTTGACATTTTAAGAAAATTATGACTAAAATGTTAAATGATTCCAGAGAAATTCAAGTTTTAAACGTGGATGTACTTTTTCCCATGATCTCATAAGAAGATTTAGAGCAATGTTTTCTTTTTGTGTGAATATTCAGGCACTAAAAATCATAAACCCATTAGCTGTATTAGACAGGGATTTTTCAATCTGTACTATAAAACTCCTTTTCCATGAGGCTACTTCCCTCCCTAAAATGAAAGAGAAGAAAAATGGCACCTTGTTGTACTGCTAGTAGTTTGGGAGGTGTATTTTGTGGCTTAACGTCTGACTTCTCCATACGCCAGGCTAGCTGCTGCTTGGCAGCGGCGACTTCCCTGTCTGTGTGCAGCACTGACTGAAAGTTCTAATGAGTGCAATGACTGTGTTCACTGTGAGTACTTCTCACCACAGCTGAGTATGTGGGCTACTCTGTGGCAGTACTGTGAAAGCACCAAATTATTTTCCAAACAGAAAACCTTTCTTTGTGTTACACATTCAAACGCTGTAAATGATGTTCACTGATCTGATAGAACCTACCTATCAAATGGAGAAATAGCATGTCAGTTTCATTCCCACACTTAAAACTCTTGTTGGCAGGACATTTTATGACATTATTGCTATCCTTTCAGGTGAGGTGGAGTTTCTCTGTAGGGAACAGAGGTCAGAAATTTGCCTTTTTATGTGCACATCCACAAACTTTCAGAAGCTCTCAGTCAGTGCTCCTGAAAGTTACGCCTGTACTGCAAGCATTGACCACTACAAAGATATCGTCCTAGTTGATTGACAAACAGCTCTTCCAACTCCTTTTTTCTGGTATCAGAAAGCATAATAAGCACAATAGCTAAAATGAGTGACTCCTCCTCTTTCTGGTTTCTCTGCCAAAAAATTAGTTAATTTTTAAAAGTTGAAGTTTTAAGGCTAAGCTTCTGAATCTTTTAAAAAATATTTGTTTGGGTTTTTGTGGAGGTTTTTTGGAGGTGAGGGCTTTTTGTTGGTTGGTATTGGTGCTTTCTTGTTGTTTTTTTTTTTAAGGGGGAGGTTGTGGTTTTGGGTTGTTGGTTTTTTTTAACTCCAACTTTCAGCAGACTTATCAAGAAGTCTTGCAAAGAAGCTCCTTTCAAGTTGTTTTTTGCTATCCATTAGGCTTGCTCACAGATGACATATTCCTATACTCTGAAAGGGAGTCAGTTAGGAATATTACTGCCAGGCATGCTCCTGAGAGGGAAATGGCATTGCTTTCAGCATGAAGGAAAAAGGGAGAAGAAGCTGGACGAATGTAAGGGATAACAGTGAGTAGGAGGAGGTGACTGCTCCAACCCAGAGGGTCCTCCCAGCAGGCAAACATGCAAGTCACCACATTGTTGCTCCATGGTGAGAAACAGGGAAAACACCAGTGTAAAGGATGCTGCAGGAAAGAGGAAAGTGACAAGAAAGATGCCACTGCCATGCTTCTGAAAGTCTCAATACTTTGAACTGAATTCAGAGATACTAGAAGAAAGATTTCCACTGACTCAGTCCTTAACCTGAAGTGTACCACTTGACATTAAAGATTCATGCAATTAGACTTTCCTTTTTCATTTATGGATCTGTCAGAATCAAAAGTCTGACTTTGTCATGTATTAAAAGGATACTGGACTCTTAACTTCTTGTTTTCCTGCAGCCATTTTGACTTGGGAAACAAATCTAGTCAGTCTAGTCAGTCAGGTCAGCACATGACCCTGAATTGCGTTGCTGGATGGGAAAGGAAAGAGACACAGATACAGTATGTTAGTAAATGGAATATGAAACTGAAAACCTCCACATCTGTTTCTTCTGTTTAAAGAGAACTTCAAGGTTTTCCTGTAAGATAAGTGACAACTATAAAAAAGAAATAAAACTGGCTGTTTTACATGATGTTCTTCCTCTGAGCTCATCTGATATTCACTTGCCACCACATAACTGACTCATTTGCAAAAAGCTTTAAGATGCAGTGGTGAATAAAGTACTGTAAAAAATGGAAAATGTTAATCTAATGCTATGCAAAGATCTGCTAGGAGCAGTTCAACAGAAAAATAGGCAATTACTAACCTATGTGAAAATTTTACCTTAGAAAAGGTTAAATGTGATTTTTTTCCCCATTATATTAACCTCTCCCAGTGGGCCAGCTCTAGCCTTCAGAGTGTTTTTGACTTCATTTTCTGGAGAACTAAGAGCTTAGGAAACACACTCAAGCAATTTGTTTAATTGACAGTTCAGCCAAACTACTGTCAACCAAACGTTGAAGATTAAAAGTTTAATCTTTTGCTCTAAGTACTTGTGCAGTAATAAATCGTTTAAAGTAGCTGCCTTTTGTGAGTTCTTGAAGAAAGAAATGGTGATGCAGCACAAAGCACGTGTCTGAAATGGAGGAGTAAGAAGACAAGAATGTGTAAGTAAACTGATAACCACCTTATTCGTGGTCCTGATTCTGAGGGAACCATGGCCATGTCCCTTAAATCCCCTTGGACAACAGCTCTGAAGTGGACTCTGAAGAGAGTGTGAAGGAGATGGAAGAAGCCTTTGAAGCAGGCTGTCCTCAGAAGAGTTCTAGGCTTGTTCTGAAATGTATGTTTCTCCCAATTTTATTTGTTCTTATGGCAAAGAACAGTACAGGGTGCTGCTGAAAGCCGTAATACTCCAGGTCCAGCTGAAGTGTTCAACTCCAGCTATCAGTACTTTGTGATGGTTAATAGAAGGGATACTTCTCCTTGAACCCATGGTGGCACAAAGTGATGATGCCCGGGTGCAGATGGCAGGAAAAAAAGTGTCACTTCCATGAGAACTGTTTAATAGAAGGTTTTTGGGTCTGTTTTTGGTTTTGGTTTGTAGGTTTGTTGGTGGTTTTTTCCCCAAAAATTCATAAAAATCTATTTCACATGGATATTTGCCACTGGGGTTTTAAGAATCCTTTTTTTAAGACACTTGAGTACCTTTACTTTCAAAATCTTCTTTTTTTTTTTTTTTTCCCTTTTTTTTTTTTTTTTTTTGAGGTGGGGGGGTTGGTCGCTCTAGAGTCCAAAGCATTAAGCAATACTTCTTAAAATTCAGTTATCTTCAGAGTTATCCCATGAAAAGGAAAAATGAATAATCCAGGGATTACTGAATCTGGCAGAGCATGAAAGGAAGATTTGTGCCCTCAGCTACTTTGTTCTGCCATGACCTTAGCTGTGTGCAGCAGTAATTTTGATCCTCTAGTGTAACTAAATAAAGTACAGTTACTTTCTCAGGTGCCAGTCCAGCCTTCTGTTACCAAAGACCAGGCCTCGAACGGCAGCAGGCATTGAGGCAATAAAAGGCCTTGATTACTCTTTGGGAATAGGCAGTTCTGAAAATACCCCATTTAACATTAATCACAAATAAATTCCAAAATGCTTCTTACCTGAATTATTAAATATTGAACAAACTGACTCAGCTTTGGCTAGGCTATGAGAGTATAAAGGCAAAACAACTCCTATATTGGTAGCCCCAGTTCTATGCTGAAAGCTAGTCTTCCTCTTAAAACAGCAGTGTCATTCTTTTTTAAAACAGACAAACAGACTAGGCACTTATTCCATTTCACTGAGGTCCAGGAGCCAATCCAGTACATAAAGCAGGTGTTTCAACCTTGAGGAGATCGTAATTCAGATAAAGTATAAAAGTATAATTCATAAATAAATGGATGAGATTGGGCAAATAGTTCTGACGATACCCTATCCTTCACAGTTCTGAACCTATGAAGTTTTCTATTCTTTAAAAAAAAAAAAAAGCAAAAGACAAACAGCAAAAAAAAAGGCAGGTGGGCTACATGTTACAATTTTGTTTACAAAGTCAAGCGTCTTGTTCTGCAAAGATTCCAGAGTTAAGTATTGCACAAATCTTTGCAAGCATGAAGTAATGCAGACTTCATCATAGGTTATAGCTGCTTTTGCGTTAAACGCCAAAACTTCTTGGCAATTTAAACACCATCTGAGTGGGGATCAAGAAAGGAAAGAACTCCACTGTCAAACAGTAGGAATCATGAAAAGTTCTAATTAAAGCAATCATTGCTAAGAAACAAGGAAGAGGAAGAAGTGTTTGCATTTGGACAGGGTTGTGCTATTTGTACTATATGAGTTCATCCCATTAAATCACTGCAATGTGCTCAAGGAGAAGGAATATTTTCTAAATTCCCCTTATCATTGTACCCACTTTTGAAAAAGCTGCAGGACTGTTTTTAAATACTTGAATGAAACCAATACTCACATGCCAAGCTGAGATTTTCAATACCTGTAACAAATTACCCCCCCAAAAATGAAAACCAAGCCTGTTATTGTCCTTTTAGCTTTGCAAATTGTCCCAGCAGAACATTCTTAAATATGTATTAAGAATTATCAGATTGAAACCAAACTAACACAAGAATAAATGGAAGAGGAATACACTGTATTTGATACACTTAAATAGCACACAGATTCCACACTAAGAATGGTGGGTTAATTAAAATTTTTTCTCACTTTTTTCACTGATTTATTTTTTTATGCCATTTTCTTCTTAATTCCTCTTGCTGTCATAAGCAGTTAACTATATATCCTTTGTAGCCCTTTTAATCAGCGAACCTTTAGTGGAACAAACCCCCACAAATGCTGTGTCAGTAGAATTTAAGGAGTGACCTACGCTGGAAGAAAATGAATGTACACTCACTTTTGTTCTGCTGAGACATCCATCAATCCATCCATCCTGGAGCCTATGTAGCTGCAAGGAACTGATAATCTGGGTAAAGATAGGTCAGTTCACTTTCTCAGCCATTTTCTGATTGGAGAATATTCTGTTTTGGCAAGTACAGTGAGGTTTTCCATTACCTTGACATTTCCACAGCGGAAAAATCCTTTCCAACTTAGCACCTTCAACTTTATTTCTGAACTCAGGCCTTCAAGTTATAGAATCATAGAATATCCTGAGTTGGAAGGGGCCCTCAAGGATCATCACACCCAGCTCCTGGCCCTGAACAGCATGTCCCAAGAATCACACCATGTGCCTGAAAGTGTTTTCCAAATGCTTCTTGAATTCTGTCAGCCTTGGTGCTGTGACCACTTCCCTGGGGAACCTGTCCCTGTGCTCAACCACCCCTTGGGTGAAAAACCTTTTCCTGGTATCCAACCTAAACCTCCCCTGATTCAGCGTCATGCTGTTTCCTCGAGTCCTGTCACTGGTCACAAGAGTGAAGAGGTCAGTGCCTGTTCCTCCATTTCCCACTGTGAGGATGTTGAAGACCTCAGTGAGCTCTCCCCTCAGTCTCCTCCAGGCTGAACAGACCAAGTGACCTCAGTCACTCCTCATATGGCCTCCCCTCCAGACCCTTCACCATCCTGGTGGCCCTCCTTTGGACTCTCTCTAATGACTTTATATCTATTTTATATTGTGGCACCCAGAACTGCCCCCAGCACTGGAGGTGAGGCTGCCCCAGTGCAGAGCAGAGAGGGACAATCCCCTCCCTTGCCCAGCTGGCAATGCTGTGCCTGATGC